>JABUQX010050974.1:0-33660 GCA_015478945.1 Trachelipus rathkii
ACTTGCATCTTTTCGAATAATCTTCCTACTACAGGTACAAGTCCTCGTGCATCATTCTCGTTCATTCCCTTCCTCATTTCCCTTCCCAACACATACCCTAAATATTTAAACTCAAAACACTTGTTCCAGCTGCTCACCCATCTAACATAACTTCCCACTGAGGGCTATCCTCACTCACACCATAACCGTGACGTGGCTTTATCTACGTTTCCTTTCCCAAGACCACCCTCTTTTTAAACAACCCTCTGCCGTCAAAATTTCTCTTCTAATTTAGGTCCCATCTTCTCAAAACTCTCTTCAGTATTTTGCCACACTAAGAAACCAATCATTTTTTCTTCGCCATTTTATAATCAGGTATTAGGGATAGTTCACAGCCATCTCCGTTTTCAGCTCATTCCCATTCTCGATTGTTTGCTTCCAAAACATTTTCTTATTAAATAGACTGGCTCCATTTCCGTGCCACCGAGCCCACCTTTTTGGTTATTCGACCCATTTTTTAACCGTATCCTCATTCTTTCAATAACTACCGGTCCATCCATATATAGGATGTCTAAGGTTGAATAACCAAGAAGTCCATCAAAACACAACCCCTGTCCTCGACTCGTCTCTGGACTATATTTTAATACTAAACCATTATTCTCACATTCTTTTTGACACACCATATTTATTCCTTACACACGCTCTCAACTATCCTCATATTAGTCTATAACTTTTGAATTTCCATTCAGAAAGCCTACCAAAGACCCAACACCACCATATTAATGCTACTAACACCTTGCCATAGTAGCTTTTTTCCACTATTTCTATACGCTATCAATAAGACGCCTGTTGCCCAAAAAGGGTGACATAAAAACCTAAAAATACAATTTATTCTCTCTTCACCCCTTCATTTCTTTTCAATAATCATTTGGTTTTTCAATTGTAGTGTTTGTTTTCACCACATCCTCATACGCTGCCAGCGGGCTTCGCTAAACGCACGCGTGTGTTTCTTGGGTCCACCAAGTCAGTTTTACACTTACAGTTTCGTACTCGACGGGGCAACTTAGGGTCTATTCGACCTCGTAAAATAATCAGCATATTCTTCCCTACACATCTCTATATTCAATCCTTATTCCTTCCCTATTATAGGATTTTCTCCTATTTAAGAAAGTTGTGGGAAAGATATACCCCTTATAGAGGAAAAGGGTATTATTACTGCGCTCACCTTCAAGGGACACTCACGTGTATCTTGAGGTAATTGATAATTTTCCCCGCTCCATAAAGATCGCCTTTATTCAATCTCATTCTACTTTCCAAATGCCTCAAGTCAATCAACCAAATCCTCTCGGTGCCTCCTCGTTTCTTGTTATCAATGTTTTTTTTCACCAAGTAAATTTCATCTATACCTGCTGATCTACCATTCTTCAAACTTTCTCACTCTCCCATACCTGGCTTTTCCTGCTCTCCATTGTCCTAATAACCACTCAAATCCCTCATAAATATATAAAATATATACTATATATTTCTTTTATTTATTTTAGTTTGTTACTACCTATATATTATATAAGATGTTATACAATATTTCTGTCATTTATATACTATTATTTATATTATTAATTATTATTAATATATTTATATTTCATAGGTTATTTTTTATATTAGTTTGTTGATGGCATCAAAATGTCTTCATTTTTCGCAATCCGCTGATGCGGATGCATCGACTGTTGATTTTAATATCCGCGGATGCGGATGCGGATTGTTAATTTTTATATATCCGCGCGGATGTGAGTGAAGAGGATTAAGAATGTTGAAATTAATAATAATATATATTATATTATATATATCTATATTAATATATAGATATTAATAGTATATATTATTATATATATTAGTAGGGTATATATATAATATATATATTATACTATAATAGTATATTTATATATAATCGATTTTAGCCACAATCTATTAATATATGATTTGTGTTACACCAGGGTATTTGGACGGGACACTGCCAACTCAAATGCGACCCCACCAAGATCCATCGTTTCCCCAACCTGCCGACCTTAACTGAAAGACTTTACAGATGGATTATATACTTTTTTTGCAATAGTGTTGAATTCAAGAGTAAGGAAGGGTTCCTTGAGTAATCAATTTTCTGAATACTTATTCTGGCATGTTGAAAGTATGTGTTTATTCTTCATTCATACTATCTAGTCCGCAAAGCAATTGCTAAATACTTCTCGTTAACTTCCGAAGCATCCAGGTTGGGAGGACAGGCGAGTAACTGCTTACTTCAAATCCCATGCAAAGTTTTACTCAACGTTGGGTAAACATTGTTCCTTAACTTTCCAAACCACTGACAAGGAGGATCATCATTTGTATCTAGTAATTTTTCTTCGCTTGGCGATAGTTTTCAATCTTTGCACTACAATCTTTTTGACAAAATGCGTGTGTTTTCCTTCATCACTATACTTGGATCTGAAGAATCTCTTTCTAGTGAATCTGCTATTGATTTACTTGTATATAGGTTTTGGTTTCTGTAGATTTTCGTTTTTTTTTTTGCATTTTAAGGGTTTTGGTCTAATTAAATAGAGTGTTCGCGGCATTGAAGTTTTTCCAAACTGCAAACACACCCAACAGTGACGATTTAAACTGTGTTCTAATATTGAGTGAAGCCATAACATCTTTGGCCTTTATTACGTGGGAATCTAAAAGTTAAGTTGCACATAATTTGGAAGCGTTCGAAGGTCATTAATTTCCAGAACCAAAGCGTTTTTCTAGCTTCAGTTTAATAACAATCTTTCATTCTTTTTAACCGTTAATCAATTTTCATTCGAAGAAGTCAAAAAAATGCTTCCTTAAAGGGCGTTGAGATTAATTGGTATTACATCGGAGACGGAAGCTGTAAAGGAGGCCTGATTTTTTTGGTAATTTCTCTTCAAATGGTTTCAATAGCTTTGAATTTTGCAATGTGATAATGATGCTGGCATTTTCCCACATAGTAGAATGTTTAACTTTGGAAATGAGAAAATAGAGAAAGGAAGCAGAGAGGTTCTTTCATTGAAGCAATACCATTTTTTCCATCAAGTGTGAGAAGTCATAAAATATGGTGGTTGTCGGGCTTCATATTCAGGGAAAGATTAAGAACTATCAAGGCCGTTTTTGACAAATTGCCCTTCAACGCTAATTTTCACTTTTCAATTTTCATTTCCAGATTCATCTTAAGTATTTTCATTATAAAATTATTTAATCAAATCTCGACAATATAAATATCCGCGCACATCCGCAGGGCAAAGCGCGGATTAGGGCGGATGCGATCTTTAATAATGTGCGGATGCGGATTTTTCGGTGCATCCTAATATATATATATAATTATATATTATAATATATAATATTAATATATATAATAATATATATATAATATATAAATCTATTATTATATATAATATATATATATATTATATATATATATAGGGGAGAGGGAAAGAAGGAGGAGGAAGTATATGCAAGAGGAGAAGATAGGAAACGGTTAAAAAGACAGAGTTAAGGGGGAGAAAAAATGGAAACAATAGTTTAAAGCGTCAGGGCGAGCCGAAACAGGGAGAGGAATTTGGCCTCAAAAGAAAGCAGGCTGTCAAGGCTGGGTTGCGATTGAAAGCGAGCTTCTGTGCGTGTGGTGGACGCAGATATTTTCGTGAAGAATTTCTCATCTTTCCTGAAGTATCGACAGGAATAAGTCCGTTCGATACTTAGGTTGAGAGAGCGGTGGGCGGTTGGTTGAAGTCATGGTCGTAGACAGAACGACATGAGGTGCTATTGGAATTAAAAGGAGGTCCTTTAAGGGATATGTAGGAATGGCACCTGTGCTGGACAAGGAGTGCGTTCTCCCACGACAAAGCGAACAGCCGTCGGCAATATTTCATTCAATCCAGAAAATAAAATTAATGCTCTATTCTGCCCAGTTTATTAGACTCGAACCATAATTATTGAAAGTGGGCCTACACCATTTTTGGCATGTCTCGTTTTTCTTCTAAAGGCCGCCCATTGGTTTTTCTCCTTTACGCTTCTATACGTTCTTTTTATTATGACGCTCTGTGGCTCTGCATTTTATATCGCTTAACCAGCGTTTAATTAGGCTTAATAATTAAACAGCCCGACCGTTTTTTTGACTTTTATAAACGTTTGATAGGTGCCTTTGGTGAAAGAATATGAAGTTTTATTTTTTTGTGTAATTTATTATTTAAAAACTTTTGTTTTTGTTTTATTCTAAGTAGGCCCCACTTAGGTAAGGTCCATGATCCATGAGTGAAGATGAAGAAGTTTATATTCGTGTCATTATTTATTATCATCATTTTATCCAAATCTTCATATTTAGCTAGTTTTATTCTCACGGTAGCATCAAGGCCTTGCGATCAGCATAAACCAAAGCGCGTTCATTTCTCCCTCAGGGCCTTTCCTAATTTGTAAACTAGTTGTGATACCTACTCCCAATGTTTTCTTTCCTTTTTTTTGTATATTGCCACTTCTAAATTTCAAGTAAGCGTTTCAATGTCTTTGCCCTACTTGTTTTTGTAATCACCTAACATTATTTATTTGTTATTTATTACATTATTATCTTCATATATTTCATTAATATTTTCTGTTATTAAGCTATATATTTCTATTATTTTAAAACAGTTAGCTTATTACATGTTTGACATCTGGGGTTCGTTTTCCAGGGCTCAGCTTATATTTAACTAACTTTCCTTCTGTAATTGCACATCAAATGATAATCTTCTTCCAACTTCTGCTTCCGGTGTTTTAAGAGAAACCCTGATTTGTTTAGCCTCTAAACAAGAGTTTCTAAGACAAAGCAACTACCCATGCGAAAACTTCATTGGTTAAGCTGCTCCTTGGAAGTGAGCAAGAGACCTACTGGTGGATGTTAGCCCCCCAATCCTATCTTTCATGTTGCCTTTTTACCAGAAATCTCAAGCCTCTTACAGCGTCTCAAGCTTTTCGTGCCTGGTAGAGCCTCGGCGTCCACAGCTAATCCTCTGTTCTAGTGGTTCTGTTAAAGGGGGACTAGAGCTTCTAATGTCTGACTCTTTCCTTACCTGCTTAATTATTATTCTTGATTTTTCACCAATCGACGAAATATTTACACATATATCTTATATAATGTATATATATAGGTTAAATTAATATAATTATATATATTATGAAATTCTTTTTCTTAGAAATTTATCCATAATATATTATAATCTATATATATATATTTATAGTATACAAGTTGAGTATTATAAATATTATTCATATTATATATATATATATAGCTATATTTGGATAATAGTATAGGTTTATTGATAATAGGATAGGTAGGCGTAATGATAGATTTAGTATATGGTAGTATAGGTATATTTTATATATACAAGGTTCACACTTGTACACGGTGCAACTAAAGGCCATTTTTTGAATTTTCTTGGATTACTCCTGGATTTTCCGTTGGACGTCAACGCCATGGGGGGCGAAATATTAATTTGTAAACAACCTTCTTTTTTTATAAAAGTTCCGCATCGATTAAGGTTATAATGAGATTTCAGTAAAACCCTAGGTTCGCCATAGAATCTAGTTCAATCTTATAGTGGATCGGTGCTATATATGTTGTATGACACAATTGAAAAGCAACAACTAAGAGGTGTAGGGTTCCTGTAATAATGATACAATAAAATAAGACACATCCAGTAAATAAAAGTAACATGTTTGAAACATTGATCTTTTTTGACATTTTTAATTAGTGTAAGACGAATTTTGGAACAGGAAAGTAAGGACCTTGCTGGGAGTGATATTCCCGGGAATTAGTTCTAGATTTTTTATTTTCTTTGAAGTGAAATCACTTTAAATATCCAAAACTGAAAGATAGTCACCTATGTAATAAGGTTATATGTAGTTTTATATTTATGGCGATATGGATAGTAGTGAGTATAGGTAGTATTACTATATTTATTATAGTATATATATATTATATATTTATACTAATATGATATATATATATATAATATATATATATATTTCTTTTGTGTGGCACGCAGTGTAAGCCACTGGTGTCGGGGGTGCAACATAGACCGCATTACCTTCACGTATTACGCCCTACGGTGTGGGGTCAATCATAACTCGAGCAATCACGTCTCCAGTTCATAGTTGACATGGTTGCTGTGGGGTTCACCAATCATTATACAGGCCCATTATTCACAGTCTAGCTGCTGTGTGGGGTTCGCCAAAATAGCCGCATTGTCCTCAATTCCTGTAAATGGACTCAAAAACCCCCGCAATAATCGTATTGTGCTGTGGTTTTTGCTTTTTCCTTCCCCCTTCCTTCTTCCTGTATTCCTGATCTATTCCATTTACCCTCTTCACAATTTCTTTTTCTCTTGCTGTCATTTCTTGCTCTCGTTGGATGGTAGCAGGACGACGTGATTCACCTTTCCCTATCTGCATTGCCTCGTCTTCCCGCTCTTTTCTATTCGCACTACACCCACCCTGAGACTAGGGTGGTTTCTCTCAATAGTTGGACGGCTTTTGCGCGACCGTCGGCGATGAACAAGACAAGATCGACATTGTTCTGTCTTTCTTGCCCGAGGATGTCTCGCTCCGTATCAGAGACTCAATTCCACCTTGTCTTTTTTCTGACATTGCTCTTGTACACTAAAGCTTTCACCTTCGAGATCTTTAAGGTCCTCAGCACCGCATGGCTCGCTACTCAGAGAAGCGAGAGTATTAGAGGAGTTGCCGACGTGAGCAACCTCTCTGAACCGTTACTTCTCGCTAGTGAGGAGCCAGAAGCACTCTGATCCTCCTGGTGCAGCAGGAATGCTGTCCTTGCTATTGTGGTCCTCGGGCTTTAGGTGCGCCACATCACCATTCCTAACATGGGAAAAAGCCCTTTAATCTCGCGGGACTGTTCTTACTGCATTGAACTGGCGGCCTCCCACCTGATGTTCAATTTTATAATCCTCGTTCGTCCTATATCCGCCACTCGAAGCTCTTCTCTTTCCAGGAAGGTTTGCAAGAGAGTGCAAGAGGTCTCCTGCGTCTTGAGAGGCCAGAGTGCGATGGGTTTACGTGGTATTGTTTATGTGCTGTATTAGTGAGTAGGTTGTGTTTATTGTTTGTAGAATTAACTATAGGACGGTTTCCATCTCATCAAACCCTACGACCAGCATAATTTATACACTATCTGCCTGTGACTGGTTTCCACTTCTCCTGCAGCTCATTTGGGCTATTTCCCCCTCCTTCTGGCCTACCTTATGCCTTCCCCCGTGCTTCTTAGCTTAGTCTTCTACTTATACTTTTTCTTTTCGGGGCTCTTTTTGGTCCCACTACGCCCTGGGTTTCTTCGGTTCCCTCTTCCCCCGCCACTCTTCTTCTTCTTACCACCGGTGTAAACCTTGGCCACGCCGATCGCCTCGTACGCATCCGGTCTATCTCCAGGCGCGCTCTCACGATCCCTGGTTCCTTCCCGCCGTTTTCAAAAGACATTTGCAAGGCCCTCGTCACTAATCCACTAACTGGAACATGGCAATGGCAAACTGTAAAGG
The DNA here is from genome assembly GCA_015478945.1 of Trachelipus rathkii. Lineage (NCBI taxonomy): Eukaryota > Metazoa > Arthropoda > Malacostraca > Isopoda > Trachelipodidae > Trachelipus > Trachelipus rathkii. The sequence continues at coordinate 7,557 of JABUQX010050974.1, forward strand.
CGGAGCTATGATGTCATATCTCCGCCATGCTTCAGCCTCAATAGGGAACATCATCGTTCTCTGCTACGGTCCTCCAAAAGGATTTACCTTTCCGCACCCACTCCTCTGACCGTTCCAACACCCCTAGCCCTCAGCAATATCCGAATGGGTATTGTTTCTTTCCCCACCACCAGCAATTCATAAAGGCGGTGGACCCTGATGGCCACCGCTCCGTTTGTTCTTCCTCTCCACCTTCTTCGTCTCAGGATGTCCTGCGTTTTTTCGAAAGGTCTACAAACCTGTTCTTCCTGATCGACACCGGTGAGTCGTATTCGCTTCTCTCTTGAGATGCTACCTAAAAGTCTGCTGTCCCTCTTCCTGACCGGGCTCATTACGCAGCAAATGGTAGTACCATCCTCGTCTATGGTGAGCGAATGTGTACCTTAGACCTTTCTCTCCGCCATCAATTTCCATGGGTATTCGTGGTCGCTGACGTGACCCAACCCATTTTAGGGGCTGATTTCCTGGCTCATTTCGACCCTTAGGTGAGCGCTTGTGTACCTTAGACCTTTCTCTCCGCCATCAATTTCCATGGGTATTCGTGGTCGCTGACGTGACCCAACCCATTTTAGGGGCTGATTTCCTGGCTCATTTCGACCTTATGGTCGATCTAAGAAACAAGAGACTGGTTGACGGTTGTACGTCTCTGTCTTCTGCAGGTACCGTAGTTTCTTCTGCTCTTAAAGGCATCTCTGCTGTTGCTCCTTCTTCTGGGTAACCTTCCCTTTCTTTCACCATCTCTTGCCAGAAGGATTTTTCCGGCGACTGTTGGAACCCCTGTTCTCTCTGCCTGTTCACATTTCTTCTGCGCCATTCATATAGAGACTACGGGCTCTCCCACCTTCGCTCGTGCTCGGCGTCTTCCTCCTGATAAGTTCAAGGCAGCCAATGCGGAGTTCGAGCACATGCTCGAACTTGGTATCGTACGCCCTTCCAAAAGTTCTCATGGACTCTCTTCCTCTCTCTCTCTACTCTGCTCTCTCTCTCTCTCTCCTTCTCTCTCTTGCTACTCACTACCTCGATTGGTCCATAAAAGTTGCTCTGATTGGATTCTCCTCTCGTGGGAGGTTCACGGGCTCTGTACATCCGCTCATGTTACGATACCATAGCACTGCTACCCCGGTTTTTTTTTTCTTTCTTTTACTCCCGCACATCTCTAGTCTTTCAGGGCATGATCCACATATTTTTACGATGTGGGACCCTCGCCATTTTAAGCCCCCAGCCTGAAAATGGGACATCAAATTCGGAATTATCAGCTCCCCGATTTTTCGACCTCCTCATAAAAACCCAAATTGTATCGCTTTCTCTTTGGGCCTCTAAAACGTGTCGTTTTTTCGGTGTCTTCTGTGTCTGTGAGTCATTTTTTTCAAAATTTTCCATTTTTCAAAACCCCATGTTTTCTGGGATCCATTTTTCCGTATCAATTCCCGAATCTTTTTTTCGAACACTGACTTCACATCTCCTTGAAATATGCATTAGCATGGGTCTCCATTACCTCTCACAAAATGCACTGATTATTTTTCGCTGCGATTTTTTGAGTTTTGTGCTCAGCCTTGTCCAATTTCCAAACCACTTTTTTTGGATTTTGGAAATGAAAATTGCGATAATTTTTTTATCTGTTTGGGCTAAGTGGATGAAATTTTTCAGGGCATATGTAGTCTGGGGAGAGGCACATTTTTTACTTGATAATTTCTTTGTATATGCATTAGTTTTGGACTTTCTTCATGGAACAAATTTCAAAAAAAAAAATTTGGGAAATTTTTTAAAAAATTTCTTTTGAGTATCACAAAAAAAATTCATCTATAGTAACAAAAGGTCATCTCTGCTCCCAACTATACCAAGCCTGAAAATCTTTGATGTTTGATCGGATAATAAAAAAAAATATCTTAATATTCACTTTTTGGGAACGAATAAGTTTTTGAAAAGGTGAACTATTGAGATATTTTTTTTTTTCTACTTACCGATCAACATCAAAATTTATCAGGCTTGTATAGTTGGGCCACGAGATAGACCTGTTTTTACTTATGTATTTTAGGAATATCCAGCCGAGTATATTGTTTTTAACATGTGCCATAATTTTTTTTTTTCGAAAAATTTGATTAAAGAGAACAAATCCAAAACATATACAAAGAAATTATCTAAGTAATCTATTTTCTCTTTTCTTTTGAGCTGATTTCATTAGAAGGAAAAAATTATAAACAAGTGAAACGCCTAGGACCTACTTAAACTTTTCATTTCAAATAAAAAAAAAAGTGGTTTTAGGAAATTGGACAACGCTTGGCACAAAACAAAAAATCGAAAAAATAATCAGTGCATTTTGTACGTAATGGGACCCTACTATGCATATTTCAAGTTTTGAAGTCATTTCGAAAAAATCTGGAAGTGTACGAAAAATGTCAAAACATGGGTTTGAAAAATTGAAAAATTTGAAAAAATGACTACAGTACCACACGAAACCGGAATACCACGGTTTTGAGGCCAAAAAAGCTACAAATTTGGTGGTTTTATAGGGTCAAAGTCGGCTGATAATTCCGAATTTGATGTCAATTTTTTAGGTGGGGGCTAAATGGGGTCCCAAAATCTAAATATCGTAGTCATGCCCTTCACCCTCTATCTGGCCTGGTAAATCCATTTTTAGCAAACTGGATCTTGTAAGGGCCTTCCAGCCAGATCCGCCGCCACTGACGAAGCTATACGCAAAGACAGCCAGTGGCATTACATGGCTTTTGGCCCTCTTCGAGTATACTGCGTATATTGCCTTTCTGGGCTCGGAGAATTTCGGACAAAGCTTTTCCAAACTGCCTTCCATCGATGATGTTCTTAGAGGTCTCCACTTTCGCCTCTTTGCACCCTTCGTGACCTCCTTATAGCCTTCTTTCTCTCTGCTCCCTCGAGCATGAGCAAACACTCCGTACGTGCATCTTGCTCCAGTGCGTTTCCTGTCGTGACTGTCATGTGGCATCTTCGTCCCTTCACCTCTTCTCTCGTCTCTCCGCCGGAAAAATGCTCACTGTCTGTTAGTCTGCTTCTGCTTCCTGCTCTACTCTTTTCTTGCGCAACTGTCTTTCCTCTGATGGTAGTACTGTTCCTTCCGTCGCGTACGCGTTGTGGAGGCCTCATTCTCCACTATCCCTGAGTCCTGTCTAATCTACTCAAGGCTCAGCTTTCACTCAGTACGCTCTCGTCTCTCGTCTTCCGGCCATGCTCTCAATCCTCTCTACCATCGGTTTCCTGAAATCGTGCGCTCTAAGTGCTATCGTTATTCTGCGTCCCTCACCACCCCTCTCTCTCTCTCTATCCGCTCATGCCATCAGTCACCGACGGAGGTTTCTCTTGATCTCTCTTTGCGGCGAAAGAGAAAGTACCCTGACGTCTTTACGAGGCTACTTCGCTGTCTCTTTCTGATAGCTTCCAAATGACAGCCACTTGCTTCTGGCACTTCCCCCCGTCCTGTCTCTCCCCCTTGTTCCCCAGCCCTGCTCGAGGTCTGATCAGCTCCGTCCATCAAGTTCAGCGTAGATGCCTCGATTTTGGCTGTGGAGCTTTTCTCAGCAGCACATGAAGCGGAGTGTGTACCTTCCTTCTGCCTTTTTCTCCTCTGCACACTTGCAACCTCCCTGAGACTCGTTTACAGTGCTTTTCGGGAGGGGTCAGTTTACTTGCGAAATGTTTCTCGCCATCCATCACTTCCCGCTTCATTTTCTGGAAGGGTCGTGAGTTTCCATATACTACAGAACCTCATATAATCCCACTTACCTTTCTACTGGTCTCCAGAAACGAACGGCAACTTCCCCTTGAGAAGCTTCGTCCACCTTGAGTAAAGAACGTCTGCACAGTTTACCTACTGATTGTCAGACATATTTCAAGGTGTCGCGAAACTTCACTGCCCGACGCTCTCTCCCTCCGCACTTAAACCCGACGCGATTTCATGCCTTCACCAGACACATTCAACTACGATGCTAGGCAACGTGCTTGACTTCTGAAGATCTCGCACTCCCACCAAGACTCTCTTCTCAAGCTGAGTTCGTGTCAACTCCCTGGGAATACTCGGAGAAGAGACTTCTCTGTTGCGAATGTTTTCTCAGGTCGGTTTCCCTTCGTATTTTCCCGTACCTGCCATCTGTGTCCGCTAGGCTGTTTCCTTCTCAAGTCTCTCACTTTGTCTTTTCCCACCCTTCGGCATTTGACAGGCTTCAAGCAACTCTGCGTGACAGCTCGCTTTGTGTGGCCTTCTGAACTTCAATTCGCCCTCGACGTGAATCAAACTTTGGCGCTCGCACTTATATTAATTGCCACGTTTCTAAGGTCCGCTCGTCATCACCAAGTTCCCCCTCTAGCACTTTCGTTACCCCTCGGTACTCGCTTTGAAACGTGTCCACCATCGAACATCGTTGGACTCCCTCCTGCTTCCCTCACGCGGTTACTACGAAAAGACACATTCCTTACCGTGAATTACTCGATCGTGGTTTCACACGATGGACGAAGCTATCCATCTCTCTGTCGCCAACGCGGAATCCATAGTCCTAAAGTTTCTTGCTCTCCCTGTGCTTTCGCGCTTTGGTGTGCCACTTCGTTTCCTGTCTTAACGACAAGTAACCATCGAAGACCATCTCGAATCCTTTCTTTATGGCAGAGATTTGATGAATCTTCTTTGTTAGAGATACGATCTCATCCTCACGACCTCTCCTTCAAATCAGAAAATTGAACAGGCCATTTTGTGACCGTTTTCACTGTGCAGCTAAGCGCTTTCTTCTAGTTCTCAGTCCAGATCCGGAGAATTTCGACTGATGCTCTCCCTTTTTTCAATGCTGGCATTCGCGTCCACTGTTAAAGTAGACTCTGCACTGTTCCGGTTACTGAATTGGGTGTTAGGTTCTCCCTCGTCTTCTCCGGTGGCGTTTCTTTTCACAGTCTTCTCTCCTTCTATCCTGCCGACACCGCTTGCTTATCTTTACCGCTTGAGGACGCTGTGCTTCCTCGCGGAGACCGATTCCCTTCTCTGGCTCCCCGCAAGGTCGCATTCCTTATACCCCTAAGGACCTTCTTCCTGCACTCATGTCTTGTTAGAGCATACTCCCCGACCGCAACTCCGCCTCTCGCAACCCTAATACTAACGGACCTTTCCTGCGTGATACTTATGCACAGGAGAAATTCTTCACGATACAAGCGCCCCACACGCACAGATAAGTCGTCTTCGAATCAGGGACACACCTAAGGCCTGCTTCCTCGCAGCGAATCACTGCTGTTCTCACCCTGTGACCGCTTTACCCCTTTTGTTTCAATTTTTCTCCCCCATTCCAACTCGTGCTTTTAACTTCTGATCTCTCCTCTTGCATCTCCTCCTCCTCCTCCTCCTCCTCCTCTCTCTCTCTCCTCCTCTCTCCTCCTCTCTCCCTTTTCCTTATCCTCTTCCTTACCTCCTCACCTCATTGCTCCTCAGCCAACACACAATACGCTGACCGGCTCAGACTCCACGGCACGGTCATCGTCACCCTTGCCTCCCTCCATCCGGCTCAGGATTCTTCATACTCCGCGTCCACTTTCGGAGCTACTCCTACGACACAAGCATACGTTCCGACTCCCCCGATCACGCGTTCACAAACTGGGAATCCTGTCCAGACTCCATCCCAATCTCCTACTAGACTATCGAGCAGAGGTAGGCATATTCGATGGCCGGCACGCTATTTTTGGATTAGATTTTCGTGCCTTTAGCACTGCAGGGGAGTACTGTATTGACGAAGTCAAGGGTAAGTCAAATAACACGCAAAATATAAAAATTGTAGAAACGTAATTATGTGACGCACTCTCATTTCTCACCATGGCAAAGCAAAATGATAATACTACTGAAGTGCCTCTATCATTTCCATTCAACCACCCTTTTTCGCTATATCCGCAGCCGATTTTTAACGCTGCCAAATTATCAACTTTTATTATATTATCACGTTCTTAAGGCTTATAAAAACAAAGCATTTTATCCTTGTTGCCATGGTGAGTAATTATTACAGTGCGATATTTTTTATTGATGCATGCTAAATATATTAAAGTGATTGTGTATAGGCTCTCTGTGAAAGTGGTAGTGCTAATATAGCGAATTTCTTATATATTTTATGTCAGCTAGCTAATGTACGATAGCAGCCCCTACTTTAGGATTAACTAGGGGCTTATTTGGTTTTTTTAATGCACTTTCATGGGCGACCTACGCTCGATTTTTTTTCGGCCACTAGTCTCTGGTAATTTTTATGTAGGCCCACCAAATAGGCCAACCAATAGCCTCGAGCCAAAATTTTGTACATATTTTCTCACTTTAAAAATTTAATGTAGAATAATTCTTTTTATTATATTTCATATTAAATTTTGTATTATTTATTTATTTATTTGTTGTTATTTATTTTATTTCTTTATTTTGATTATTGTATTTCTTTTATCCCAGGACACTGGGGTTTGAATCATTGTCTGAATTATTCTTGTTCTAATACAACTTCAACCGAGTCAAGCTTTAAATAATATTGAAAAGTAAAGGTACCAAACTAAATGTCTTTTATAAATTTTTCAGAATATTAGTAATATACAAGCATAGAAGTATTCTAGGAATCAGAGAGGAGTATACTATCGATGCACATTAGCGCGTGATTGATAGTGGGTCATAGTTGTCGCTATACTAGTGTGTAGGTTTCTGAGATATGATCCAGACAGTGAGAGTACATGCGATGAATAGTACTATCTGATCACCGAGTTGAAGAGACTAGGCAAGCCTCACATCTGAGCGAGGTATCCGGGTATATCTTCGCTCAAGATTGGGTTATTGAATATTGGGGACTTAAGAAAAGCATGGGCCTCATTATATGTGGAATTGTAAAACAACCATAGAAGGTGGGGTAAGAGGAGGAAGAAAAGCAATGACTTCTTCTGCTATTACGCAAGTGCCCTGCAAGAAGCCAATGAAACTAATGATTGACTGCTGACTTCTTAACCATGGTGGATATTACAAAATATAGAAAAGGTATAAGCGAAGAATCTCTCTATACCCAATATTCCCTCATGCCAGAGCCAGTTGCCTCATAATGAACTATCCATAGCCTTCACTACTTTCTGTAAGTAAAATTGGTCTTCATGACAACTCCATGAATGTTAACAGAAGAAACGATCGTTTTTCCTAACAAATATATGCAGCCAGTGTTTCTTTCTATTAATATATATATATATAATTATTATATATAATATATATATAATAATAAAAATTATTAAATTAAATAATATATTTATTTAAATAATTATATATAAATATATATATATTAATAATATATATACTATATATATTATATACAGCAAAAGAAAAAATTAGGTCAAATTTACTCAAATTGAACAGTTTATAGATTCTCAGTTGTCGCTGAAGAGATAATTGAGTACATTTCGGTCAGCGAAAACTTTAAAATTGTCAAAATGAGAAATATGAAACTGTTCCCCCATATATTATATATATATACTATATATAATATTATATATATATAATATATATCTGATATATATATATATATATAATATGATATATTATATATATATATATATATATAGTATATTACATATATATATATTTATATTTATAATATATATATATATATGTATTATCACACATATGATATATATATAATATTATAATATAATATAATATATATATATATATTATATATATATAATTTTTTTTATGATCAAAAAACATATTTCTACCACTTCATCTTGGGCCTACATGGCAATCAGGCCTCTTAACCATTCACGCGGACTAGCCACACACACACAAAATCTCCCTAAGCATATGTACATTATATATATAATATTATATATATATATAATATATATTATATATAATATATATATATATATATATATAAGATATATATAATATTATATATATTATTATTATATATATTATAGTATAATATTTTTATTATTAATAATAGTATATAATATAGAATATTATATATCATATGATATAATATATATTAATATGATTATATATATATATAGGTTAATATACTATATATATATATAGTATATATATATTTATATATATATATTAATTATCACAATTATATAGATATATTATATAGGTATTATATATATGATATAAATATATATATATAATCCAATAAAGACTTTACATTAAACGTCGAACATTTGAAGACTGTTAATACGATTTAACTTTTTAACATTTATGATTTTAAATTTAGGTTTTAAATTGTTAAAAATTACTTACTATTTATTTTTTTATATACGTGTATTTATATAAAAATGTAAAAGAGCGTTAGTGTTTTAACTTTATGATTTTCATATTTACATATTGCTGTAAATTACGAGTTAAGCTTTTTTAAACATTTATGGTTTTAAAATTTAGTTTAGTGTTGATATTTTTAACCTGTTCACGTTTGTTCTTTTTTTTTGTTTTTTGTTGTTTGTTGTTGCTGTATGTGCAGGTAAGATGGCTAGATTTGCACAGGCGCGGTACTATCGATTTGCTAACATGCGTCGGTTAGCAATATAACTCTGCATCCGTGGAGATACCACCTCCTAACTCTAAGCCCGACCCTTTTGTTGCTCCTGTCTGAGGACCCAGATGGCTAAGGATCATCCTCTATACGTCGTTTAAGGTATGTAGAACTGATAACTTATTTCATAATTTCCGAGTAGAAAGGCTGGAGTATGTGCCTATGTCATAACATATAACAATCCTGTAATCACGTCTTTAAGAATCCGTCGACATCTCCTAACTTCGATGCTCTGTGCCTCAAAATCTTTCTTCCTTCTACGTACAATTCATCTTGTGTTTCTGCTATGTTTCTCCTAACAGAACAGATTTTCACGCCTTTTTGATATGCTACAACCTTCTCAGGAAGTACTGTTATACTCTTCTCAATCAAATAACTGAGGTCCTACTATTTGGGGGATTTTCAATGTACACAACACTCGATGGTGTGGTCCTCTCCGTACTGATTTAGGTGGGGACGAGGCCGAATCATTCAGCATTCTGAACGACCTGGAGCAACTATTAAAGAACCCACACAAATTCCGGATCGTCCCAACCAATATTCTTGAGACACACTGACCATGTTTACCACTAGTCCTTCGGCATACTAAAATACTTGGACTAGCTTCACGTCAGCGAATGATGAGACAACAACTTCGCTCCTATTGGTTAAATCCCTTTAATATATCTCTTTATTTAATACTTTCTCTCCAACCCAGTTCCCATCCTGACCCTCGCGTTTTTTTCTGGATTTTATCGGCGATTGGTTCCGAGAGAGAGGTGACACGCGTCGCTTCTAAGACACACACCAGCGATAGAGTATGAGGAAGAGGGAGAAGAGAGTCTGTTTTTTGACCTGCGCCGTGCGGAGAATTCATGATACATTGATTGTGATGTATGGCTTCTTATTGACGTGATAATCGGCTATATTCGACCCAATGGAGAATAGAACGTGCTTCTTCAGCGTCTCTGCCATTTCAGTCTGGAGTATTGGCTGAACAGCAGAGGCGATGGGAAGAAATTCTCGTTCTCCATCACTCTGGCTAAAACGGGAGGTTCTGCGCGAAGTGGGTAGAAGATTTGGAGTAAAGGCTGCGAAGATCGTATGCATGAATCGAGCAATGCGCACTATCGCACACTCTGCAGCGCTGTTCTTCATGGGAGTACCAACGACATGGCTGTTGCCAAAACCGTGAAGCGGCTACGGTCGCTCTCTACATATACACGACGCTCGTAATCTGCCTTTCTCCTCTTATTCGATCTGACTTCTGTTGCTAGAGTCGATCAATTATACGTCATAAGCGGAGGATATTGCGCAGTTGGGTCTCCTATTTTCCTCTAACTCACGGACGATCTGGTAAATTCCTCTCCCCCTGCATCTTCTCCTCTCATGTTCAGGTGTCCTACTTGCCTTGCTGTGATTACAAGTTTGATCGGTGGCATGGACTCCTGACAATTTATGAACTTTAAGAAGGAGGGGTGGACCGGATGGCGTTCTCCCGCATTTTGAGGGAATGCTGCTCTCGTGCTTGACCCCGCCCCTCGTTCCACTAATTATCTATGTCTCATACACTAACACTTCCTCAGTGTGCGACAGGGCGGCACACGTCCAACACATTCTTCAACTCATTCAATTCTGCTCCCTCTTTTACTTCTAGAAATTGCCTCTCGTCTTAATCTTTCGATCTATTCTCGCTGATCTGGACACGGATTTTCCGGGTGGTCTGCCTCACTTGTTGAAATTTAAATTCTTTAGAACTCAACTTCTACAAATCCCTCTCTAAAACACTTCCACTTCCTATCTCTTTCGACGGTTCTCTCGTCTCTCCTGTTGACAATATAAACACTGTTTGCCTTACAAACAAAAAAATGTCTTGAAACCTCAAATCACAACGCTTGCTAAGGCGGCCTCAAAAACTGGGATTGCTGAGTTTCGACTGCGAAGATTTTTTCCTCTCCACATGTTCTCATATACAGGCTCATCTGCCCTGTATGGAGTACTGCTCTCCAATCTGGGGGCTCTGGTTCACCCGGCTTTTGGACAGGGTCGATCAAAAGCCAAAAGACTTATAAGACTGTTCCGTACTTTCCACTTCTCTGACCCCTCTATCTTTGCAGCGCGAAGTTGGTGCTGTAACATCTTTTTATACGGTACCGCAACGCGGCATGGTGCTCGAAGAATTCCTCAGCTTCTCGTACACCACCTTTAGGAGCCCCCGTAACACAGGGTCCTGTTCCTGCGCACGAGTTTTGTGTGGATAATGGTAACTCCAGGCTAGTTCGCTTGCGGGTGCCTTCCTTCTTTTCTGCCACCTCGGTTCTGTGGGATTCTCTTCCATCTTCTGTGTTAAATGCTGAATTTAAATCTCCCTCATTTCAAAGCTTGCGTCTGTGCTCATATGCGTAATTTGCGTTAAGTGTGAACTTCTGAGGCGTGCAACCACCTCATGCTAAAAAAAGAGGAAGTTTAAGCCTAGTCTTTACAATGTAAAATATATATATAATATATATATATATATATATATATATATAAATTATATATTATATATTATAATATATAATATATATTATATATATATAGTATATATATATTATATATATATATATATTTATATAATATATATATATATATTTATATATATATATATATATATATATATATGTATTTTTTTTTTTTTTTTTTTTATTTTTTTTTGCTGTCGTTGTCTTCCGCTTCTAGCCACCTAGGGCCGCCCTCATATTCTGCCGCCCTAGGCATTTGCCTAGTTTGCCTAGTGGTTAAGAGTGCTCTGCTAATCATGAATTATTATTTCGCAAATTAATTTAGTTGACATGATATTATTCCTTAAAAAACCTTGTGTAAAGTTGCAATGATAATTTTTTAAATTAATTTTAATATTTACGAAAACTTCTGAATTTAATATTAATAAATAACTGAATTGGAAGGAACTTCTTCCTATCGCGTGGAAAATATTGCTAGGCGGTCCAAATTATTTAATTCTTCAATGCAAATTTCATATAATTATACTTTACATTGCATATGATATACTTACATCGCAAAAATAATGCTATGAAAATGTTTTTTGTTAAAGTGTACAAAATTTGTACATAGTTACCTTTGTAATTAATTTTATTTTATAAATTTTCAATGAATTTTAGTTAATTAATGAGAAAAGTTTAGTTAAAAATTTTATATTTATTTATCATATTTTATTTTCAACCTCGCTTTACCATTAAAGGTTATTTGTTATTGGATTCGAGTGTTTAAAGCTAACATGCTAACTTGCCTAGGGGGACAAGGTGTGTATGATACCAAGGCCGTTTATATATATATATATATAATATATACTATATATATTATATATTATTATAAATATCTATAATATTATATATATATATATTATATTATATTATCTTATATTATATATAATTATATATATATATATATATTAAATCATATATATATATTATATATAATATATATATATATATATATAAATATTATATATATATAATATTATAATTTATATTATAATAATATATATATTTTATATATATTTACTATTTCTTATGGAAGTAAAATATATATAAACGTGAACAGTTTGGGGTCTCAGAACGGTGTCAAAAATTGCACATACATAAACTCTATTTAACTGAGTAATTTTGTTTTCATCAGATTGATCAATGTAAACTAATCACAGAAAAAAAGTACTCATTAGAGAATTATTTTTTTTCTTTTTGACATTTGAAAATTTGTCATTTTGACGATATTGACTACTGACTTTTTTTTCACTGGTTTGAGGATCTAAATTGTGATATTTGCAGTTTTTCTTTGTGTGTATATATATATATTAATATATATATATAATACTATATATAATATTATATAATATTATATATATATATAATTATAATATATATATATATAATAATATTATATATATATATAATATTATATATATATATATATATATATATATATATATATATATATTTATATTACTATATTTTGGGGTCTGGGGCAGGAGGCTGCAGCCCACGATGATCCTAACAGCCCTCCGGGAAAGAACGCCACTTTATGCGTGACAATTTGGATCAAATCTTCAGCATTCCAAAGGTTTATTTGAAGGTTTTTCTTGAGACAACTCACTTCCCCTTCAAATTGGTGTCCTGGAGTGACATGTCCATATGGAGTGGCACAAATGAACACAGCAAGCAACTGCACACCATCAAATGTATTGCGACAAGCCATGCAAATCTCCGACAGCTCAATCAGTTTCTTCTCTGGCGCTACTGCTGTTCGGTCATCTCCTGTGCCGCCTGTACCGTGCTCTCACTGCAGGTGCGGACCAACTCAGTAAGAGTACAAGAGTGGTCGAAGCTTCTCAGTGACCTTAATGTGTGAACACCTGGCTCTCACCCTGACAGCTTCTCGCTCTACAACCGACGTCTCTTCCCAGGTCGGAGAGCGAGTGGGGCTCTCGCAGTTGTCATGGGGGGAGTTCTGTGGCAAGTCTGGGGCAGGGAGGCTGCTAACGACCCACTGAACGACACTAAGCGCCTCCGCGGAGGAGAAAACGCCAACTTTATCGTGACAACGCTCATTTCTTCCATAAAAATATTCTCTCTATTGAGTGGTTCTCAAGACAACTCATGTTACTACTTTCAAATTAGTGACCCTGCGAGTGACATGTGCCAATAGGAGTGCCACAAACGATACACGAAGCAACTTGAACACGCATACAAATGTGATTGCGAACCCCCACCAAAGCACCGAAGTCATAATCAAAGTTTTCTTCTACTTGGTCAACCTCTGTTCGGATCATCCTGTTCCGCCGTGTACCATGCTTCTTACTGCATGGTGCGGAGCCAACTGCACGTAATCATAACGAATGGTGAGCCCTTCTCAGTGACGCTTAATGTGTGCACACTCTGGCTCTCACCTGAACGCATACTCGCCTCTACAACCGAGTCTCCTTCCAGGTCCGGAGAGCGGAGTGTGCTCTCGGCATTGTCACGGGGGAGTTCTGTGACGTCTATGTAAAGGCCCCACCAATGACTCCTAAGCAGCCTCCGGGAAGGAACGCCACTTTATCGTTGACAACGCTTTAAATCTTCAACATTCAAAATCCCCTTTTATCTGAAGGTTGGTCTCAAGACAACTCACTTACCCCTTTCAATATATATATATATATAATTATTATATATATATATATATATATATATATATTATCTATTATATATATTATATATATAATATATAGATATAAATATAATATATTATATATAGTATATATATATATATATATTATATATATATTATAATATAATATATATATATATTATAGTGTAGTCGAAGTTTTTTCTATTTCTTTTCTGGATGATGAAAGCTCTATTGAAACGCTCAAATGAAGAAAAGACGAGGATTAATTGAAAAATGATGCCTGGTGTGCATTCCGGTAATGTGGTCATGATTTAGGAAATTGTAAAGACCCAAATTACAAAACAGCTGATAAATAATGCTCATTGATTGTTATAAAAAAATGTGTCTTGTATGTCCAAAAGAGTGCGTTATTTACACTCGGCATTTCGATTTTTTTCCGAGAGGATTTAGGGATGTCAAGTGAAAAACCATGGTGAAAGATTTTACCAGGGATATTCAGACAATGGAAAGGCGATACCCATTGGACGTTGGATGATATCTCGATGATGGGTTGATATATATGTCGGTTTTGAATAAGAAGAAACCAAAATCGACTCATTAAGAGAAAAGCACGATCCACAGAGCAATTTTAAATCCAAATAAGCATGTTTTGGCATATAAAGCATTGACTTTTTTATTGGGATATTATAGAATGGTATTTTGTATCAAGTAAAAATCTTCTTCAAGTTTCTGTTCGTTAAATTAAACCTTAAATTAAAAAAATTGTAATAAGTACCTACAGTGTAAACTCATTAACAAACCTTAAAAATGCCAAAACATAAATATTGCAATAACTCTCAAAGTATCGATGATAGAAAAAAATGAAGATCATTTCTGGGTTCAGCCATCAAAAAATATTAGATTCAATTAAAATCAAATAAAAAGAAACATTTTTTTTTGTGCTAACATTAGGTATTATTACCAAATAATGAAAAATGAGCCTATTTGGGTCTTACCTTTGGTTTTCATTTTTTTCAAAGATTGATGCTCTTTGACAAATTCTCATAAGTTATTCTGCTTATAGTTCATAGCACTTACTTAAACTTATTAGGTAAATTGATTAGTTGAAGGTAAAGAAATTAGAGATAGATTATTGAAATAGTAAGAAATTGAAAAATACAAAAATGCCTCCTTATCAATATTAACATTTTTGATTATGAATTTCATTTTTAACACGTGCACACGTTAGACTCATTTTGTAATAATTTGAGAAAACTTAGTGAGAAACGCTTAGTGAATTTTGGACAATTATACCCAATACTGGCAAAATACAGAATCCTCTAAATCACAGTTCTAAGACCGTTTTCGTTTTTGTCATTTGTGCTTAAGCTCGATAAGAAATGCTTACCCAGTTTTAGCACGAACTTCGTGCATAAACGAACGCGATTTCTCATAAAAGTCACTTTTGTTTATAAACAATTGGAATCAGCTGTTGTGATGGAGTACGTGGTTTTTGAATAAACGGAAATAAAAAATAACGTTATTTATATTACAAATGACTAATCAACTATTGTGAGAGTTTATCGATTTGGAAGAAATTATATTTAAAGCTAATTTTGTTGAATGAAACATTCATCAACAATTCAAACGGGCCTACCACGCCGCCATCTTGTTTGCTTACATTTTTTCTTAAGAACGTGCCAAATTCGGCAAGCACGGGAAATAGCAAACCTTACAGATTTAAGGAAATTCCTTACGTTTGGTGAGCATTTTTCGCGATTTTGCGCTAAGTTTGGCAAAAACGAACGCAAACTCGAACATTTCTTACGTTTCGAAAGCACAAATGCAAGAACGAAAATGGCTTAAATACTAAAATAAAAACAAAATAGAAGAGATATATGAAGAGGAATATAATAGTTTTTATATGGCTATACTCCAACGGAGAAATTTATGGATCAAAACTTAGGCTTTGCAAAAGTAGGAAAACGTAAGAGATATATTTCAATTCAGGAATGGGTTATTAGGAATAAAAATAATAATCTTATAACCTTAATCGAATCTTTGGAGGGTACCTTCACCGACCTATTATAGACTGAAGCTAGCTAGCTGTGTGATTTTATACAACTAGCTACTTCTGACCGTATTCTTCGCTAGAATTCACTGTAATCTGGCACCCAACGATTGGAAACAACAAGTTTCAAACTGGTATTTTTCGCTTGCGTAATCGTCGTTCCAAGTAGTGATGCCCGATATATAAAAAATCGATGTATTGACATATCGATATTTTAATAAATATCGAATTACCTTCGAAATTATCGCTAAAAAAAGTATCGATATTCGATATATCGATATTTACATAATCCAATATATTACAATACATTATTTTGGGGATCATCTGTCCCTTTTCCCGTTGATGCAGTCGATTTTACTGTACAGGGGACATCTTTATGTAACGAGTTAAAAGCACTATAATGTTTGTTTTTTTTAAGTGGGCTTTCAGGTTTGCTGTATTGCCTCTGGATCTCACATTTCTGCCACAGAGATTACAAACTACCTCTCATTAGCATATATTTTAAGTAAATCCCCGACCCTCTAACTATTTATGATTGACCTGTTTTATTTAGTCTTTATTAGATTCTCACGCACGTTATACTTTAAACTCTGTCTCTAAAAAATTCTTGAAATTTTTTTTTTGAAACTAAGGAACTTAAAGAAAGCACAATACTTAGCCAGTTAGGTAGCAGTGTACATACACTATCCCACTGATACACTGGAAACAGCATAAACTGAATCAGGAGAAATACTGAAATTACTGAAATCAATGAAATGAATTAAAATATTAAATGGAGCAATGATCAATTTTGAAATGATTAGAAAATGACAGCTAGCGACAGTGCAGAACTCCTTACAAGCTTACACCAGATCAAAAAACCTATTTGACTACTGCGCAATTTGCCATTGCAAATTCCTTAACCATGTACTCACGATTTCTGACGATCCTTCCTCTCCCCTTATTTTTGGTCTCTCGGAAAGACGAAAATCTTAAAACCCAATTTTTCGGTTTATTTTATTACCAAGACATATACGGCGCAGAATGAAATGGGAAAAGAGAGGTTCATCAGCAGGTTCGGGAGAGGGATAAGATTTTTTCCGCCCATTATTTTGAACAATATCGGTTTCGATATTAGCAACAATATTATTGGAGAAATCCGAATATCGCCTAAGAAATATCGATCTTATTGAGCCCAAAAATATCACTTTATTCTCGATATATCCACCTTTATGGCCATTCCTTAATTTCCCTAGTTGAATGCCGAACGCGCTTAGGTTCGAGTCCAGGGTTGGGCAAAGAATATGAAAGCTCATTCTTCTATTAACCTCTGGTTATCAGTCGCACTCGGACATTATATGACAGCTAATTTGTGGTTTGCTTTGCTAGCAAATGGGCATTTATGAGGTGCCCGATTAAGCCTATAACCACACCATCCTTCACCTTATACCTTTAGAATCGTTGATTTCGCTCGAATAAACTTAGTTATATTCATTTGTCAAACTCTTTTCTTTTTTTTTTTTTTTTAAATTCGTATTAGTTACAAATTAATCACTTTTAATAAAAATTCAATTTTGTCATAGAAATTCTGTTTAAAAAAGGTTCTCGCCCACAAATAGTAAAAGATTGGCCTAACCTCTAGCTAAAACAGAAATCAAAAGATTGTATTGTAGTAGTCTGTATGCGTAATTACTAGAGTTTCTCACTGCTACTCAACTATTAATATTTAGGTATACCAAATTTTTGCATCTAGAAACATTTTGATGGTAGGAGTATTGCGAGAAGAAATTAAAATATTTGCAATAACCCTCTGAAAACATTGAGGTGGGTTGGCAACTCATAAACCACATTGGCTTATATCCCTCATGTACGCATGCAAGAGAAACACCTGATAAATATTCAGATTATATGAACCTATCAATTTTATTGTATTGTCAATAATAATTTTCTCCAGGGCTTAAGTCACTTAGATTGTTGTTAGTATGCCCAGAGATATAGCGTCGCAGCCACGAGCCGGCGACCCCGCTAACCGGAGACCGCCCTTCTTTTAGAGACTGGTGATCGGTCCACCTCTAATAAAAAATAAAGATAAAATCTTCCCATTTCAAAGCCACGGCCTACTACAAAGATTTTAACTCTAGATCATCTTAATCTAGAGATATTCTATTATTTTTTAAAAATAATCAATAATATAATTGTAAAAATGCCATAATCAATGGAATTTCACTTTTTGAAATAAAAATCTTTTTTTTTTTTAACGTTGTTATAAAATGAAAAATTGTCGAATGGATTTTAATTATTTTACTTCAATTTATACATTCAAGTATGTTAAGCTTTAAATGGCAAAGTAAATTTTGTTCCAAACAGTATAGTGCAAAAGCAAAGGAGTATCTTTACTCGGAATTCACCCGCCGTAAAAAATTGATGCACAAGGGAACTCGGCAACCCATTGTTTTTCGTATTTTAACATAGATTGACATTTTTATTATACTAATTAATTTAAATCATAATTAACATCAAATACGTTACTTATATTAAGTAAAAATCTAAATAAAAACATGAATTAATAATATAAAAATACGAATTCCAAAAAAGTCACAAATCTTTTGAGAGGCGAAGGGTGAATCGGAACCACCTTATTTTTAATTTGTTCCTCCTCTTTCATTGATAGATATCTTAAACACTGTTTTACTAATTTTAATACATTAAAAAAAATCATATATACCAAGAAACAATATAAACATAATAAAATGTATATTATATACTCATAAAGAGCCATCTTAACAATGTCAATTCGACCCCTCCAAGGTGGGGTGACTGAGCGGATCCTTTTTAATATTTTGTCTCAAAAACCTTCGACAGTAAAACTATTATTTTTAAAACATTAATTTTTGTAGTGTGTTATTGTACGAAAATTTTCGAAAGAAAAAAAAAAAAAAAAATTCAAGAGTTTTGGATATTAAGACGAAGTCTATTACCTAAGTGTCCAAGTCCCCCCACCCGACGCTAAATTCTTAAAAAAAAAAAGATAATTGCTTTACAGTAAAGCCTCTACAATAGATTTTTATAAAGTGACAGATAAAAGTTAGAGATGAATACTGAACTGTCAATTTAAAAAAATAAATTACAATGCATTAGTATTATCTCATAAGATTACTTCAGGCACTCCTCTACAACTGCAATAGCTTTCCTTATACTCTAACTGAATGGAATTTCATTCTATTGTGCTTTACAAAGTAGGCGACTATAGAAATTGCATGGAAAGGGAAGACTAATAACAACAGGCATTAAAATTTTATTTTTCTCAGTTACTTTAATTTTTTTAAGAGTCCAATTGACTCCGAATTTATTATTGCATGTACAAAATAACAATGTACCATAGACAGCCAAATATAGATTACTCATATATCATATATTAGTATATATATATATATATATATATATATATATATAATTATATATTTTTATATATATATTATATAGCGTCGGGCGAGAGGTGACGTGGACCCATTTTAGGTATAACTTCGTCTCCCGACCTTCCCCTAATGCACTTTTGAGAAAAATTTCTTTTTGTAAATCACGCCCTATATCGGGGCATAGCACACAAAAAAAATAACTGTATTCTAATCAATAAAAGATCTTACTAATTGACAATACACGCCGACGCTCAGCCTGGACCGTCGAGGGTGAACGGACCACCACTTTAGGGTGACTCGGCACCATTGTTTAAATTTTCTTCTTACGATATATTTCAATTTTATATTTATTTTACTATAATATAATTTAATTATTATCATATTAAAATCGACTAATAAGTTAACTAAACGTTTAAGTAATATAAATAAAATACAATATAAATAAGATGTCCGATTCACCCTCTCTCCGCCCAAAATTTGACCATCCTTTTTGAACTCCGTATTTTTTATTAAAAATATTCATTTTTTAAAAGAATTTTTCCACCATTATATAATAAATTTTTTATTTAACATTTAAATTCAATTATACGTCAATAAAAAATGTCATACAATACACGCTAAATCACGAAAAACCATGTGCCGAGCCCCCCTCCATCAATTTTTACGGACGGGGTGATCGTCACCAAAGTAAGGCCCCGATTTTTTTCCCACTAATACTACATTGGATCAAAAATTAACTTTCCGTTTAAAGCTAAACATACTCTTAGGTACCAACAAACATGGGAAAAAATCACTTAAAATCGTCCACAAATTTTCAATTTATAACGAAGTTTAAAAAAAAAAACACATTTTTCAAAAGTAAGTTTCTTAAATAGTCAATTTGTACCCTAATTTCTAACATTTTAAAAATATAAAAACTTTCTAGAATTCACAAGCATGCATCTAAAATAAACAACCTTGTAGTACTACCGCGTGGATATAAAATGAGCGAAAAAAAAAATTTTTTTTTTTATTTTTTATTATTATTAGAGTGACCCGAATCACCCCTCCTAAAGAAGCGGGCCTGGTACCACCCCGACGCATATATATATAATATATTATATATTATATATATTAATATATATATATATATATATTAATACATATAAATATATATATATACTATATATATATATAATATATATAATAATATTATACACAGTAATTAGGAAAAACAGAAGATGTCTCCGACCTGTCCGACCCGGCCGCCCGTCCTGATCCTAGTCGTCCAAGTCCGCTCCATGGTCTGCATAGGGGCATGTGAGCATTCTTGTAGCTATCCCCACCGGGGAAAAGTTCTTCATCTGACAGAGCTCCTTTCCCAGAGTTGAGTCAACAGTTTTGCCATGTGAAATCATGATAACAGAAACCATTAAACCCTCAAAAATTCAACAGCATCCAGCCCAGACTCCATCATCCAACCTGACACATAAAACACCCTAGGGAGAAACCGCCAATCCTCCTATCTACAGACCATGCTTCAATACAACTCCGGCGCAACTCAACCTCACATATCCCCCAACTCTGAACAAGCACTACATAATCCCTAAACCTTCAACACCAAAAAAAAAAGCCCAATCCCCCTTCCTCCTATTGCCCAATTTCTCTGCTTTGTTCCATCAGCTAACTTGCTAGAGAAATTCAATATTAATAAAAATTCTATTAATTTATCCCTCCCAGACTTCCACCATGGATTTAAAGCAACCACTCTACAACCACCGCCCTCACTTCCCTCACACAACACAATCATTAAGTCTTCAACAACCAATCACCTTCCCATAGATCTTTACTCACAGCAATAGACATAGACAAAAGCATTTGACGACCACCGTCCCACCCACACCTCTAATTCTATAATCCTCCATTCCCCTTTAGAAATAATGCCGACAAACATGCTTTCCAATTCTTCCTTCACCACACCGTTTTGCATATTATACCAAAAAAACCAAACCTTCTCCCACATTATCAAATACCGAAAAACGGCTGTCCCAAATACCAGCGCGCTATTTATCAGCCCTTGGTCACTGCAGACCTTTACCCACCCCCAATTCACCACTCCACAAACTTCTCACAGTATGCAGACACATTAGTCCTCATTTCTCCACAGGCTGCGAGCCCAAATTTTTTCCGGCTCCGACTCCGCATTTTAAAATTACCCGGCTCCACTCCGGCTCAAGCCATTTAAACATTACCCGGCTCCGCACTACCTGCTCCGAGATTTTTAAAATACGCGGCCCACTCCTGGCTCCGGCATCTTTAAATTGTTCGCTCCAGGCTCCTACCCCTGGTGTATAAATTCCTTTCTCCATTACATCCATGAAACTCTTAATTCTATAACAAAATTTGAGTAATTTTGGGGAAAATGTTAAAAATCTTCTATCTAACTTATAATTACAAAACTTAGAACAATATTTATAAAAATAAAAATTTAAGAAATACAAAAATAAATACTTTCCTTTCTTCCTAAATTTTAATTAATTCCTCTATGAAAGATGAACGTCCACGTTGTAAACTTTTCATAAATTTTGATTATTTTTTTTTCTCTAAAAAGAATAAAAATCATAATTAATCAAAGTAAATTAAAAAAATAATTCTCTTGTGAAACTATGAGCCTAAATATATAACACAATTTTATTCAAATAATTTATAAAGGTATAATATATATATATCATATATATTATATTATAATATATAACTATATATATATATATATATATATAATATATAATATATTAATATATAGAATATATATATAATTATATAATACTATATATATATATATATCATAGGCGCTCAGTATCAAAATTTCTTGAGTAGGCAAATCAAAGTATATATATATTATATATATATATACTATATTATTATATAATATATTATATAGTATATATATATTCTATAATATATATATACTATAGATATATATAACTTATATATCATAAGGTCAGCCGCCTGATAGCAGCCACCACATTCCATTCTCAAAAACATACAACACGCTCACCAGAAGAATACATTCCTGGGGATGCACTGCTTTCCAATTTTAAGTGCGGCGAAAAAAAAAAAAAACAAAAAAAAAACTAACCAATAGCACAGCGAAAAGGATAATTTTGAATCCTCAGTAAAAATTTTGGATAGAAATATAAAAAAAAAAAAATTAATTGTTAATATTATCAGTAAATATATTAGAGCCCTATTTAGTAAGACTCAAAGATTACTGTTAAAATAAATAGTATAATAATAGTAATTTGCTTATTTTTTAACTAAGAAATACCCCAAGTAGTTACCGCACACGATGGCGCAGTCAGTCTCCTTCGCCTATCCGGGAACAATATGAGTAGGATAAATTCCCCCCTCCGGGAGGTCTCCGAACCCCCATCTTTGGTATATTTGGGTGTCGCGGGTCTTCCTCCGCCCCTCCCTACGCGGTATGAAAAAACGTCCCCCCTCTAGTTTCCCCGTCGGCTTGACCCCCGAACTAGCCGGTAGGGTAATACCTTACAAATACTATTCTACTATACTATATTACCTCATGTCCCACAACCCCCCCCCAAAAAAAAAATAGCCAATATTGCTTTAATTTTTTTTTTTTTTTTTTTACATTTTACCAAAACAACAAAATTTACAATATTATAAAATCTATTCATCCTACAGCGTAACATTTAGGGAGTAATTATATCTAAAGTTTTATTTTTTCTATTTTTTTTCCTTATTTATTATTTTTTTTTTCTCAAATTAGTCAGATAAAATTTCTACCAGTATCTTCAGCCATGTATTCCTCTTTACAGTACTGTGTAGTTATGAGACTACGATGTGCTCTTCTAGAGGCTAGGCCATACTCTTAATAATATATATATATATTATATGTATATATATTATATTATATAATATATATATATACATATAATATATATCATAATATATTATATTATATATATATATATATATATATATATATTTATATAATATATATGAAAAATTTAATCTCTTTTGATACTACACTATTTTGAAGAAGTTCTACTTTTCTTCCTTCCTGTTCATATATATCTAACATTGAAAATTCAAAAAACTTGAAATGCTGTGTATTCTAATTATGCCTTTACAACACTCAGGAAACAATTTTTTATGAAACTTAAATTCAGAATACGATCCACACTAACCCGTATTTACAAATTTCTAATAGCTTCTAATCATTATTAAACACACAAAATCAGTCAATACAAAATAATATGAAACCTATTATATCCAAATAGAACCCACACGCACAATCCCTTATATTAATAACAAATATCTCAACTGAATCTAGCAGAGAGCAATCCTATATCGTAGCCGAATTTTGAGTCAACCACGTTTCTCAGCGACTCTAACGTTGAGTCAATAATTATTGGAATTAAAATTAAACAAGTCGATATAAGAGATGATCAAGTAATAAAATTATATCATAATTATGTCTGATAATTATGTTATGTTAACAGGTAGGACCTATGTTAATCATTAAATATTATAAATTTCATATTATTTATTCTTAATATTATCTATTATTTTAATTATATTAATTAATATTAATCAATTATATATATATTTCATCTACACCAGCTCATGTAATCAATATCTTATATAAGTCGTCCTCCGAACCAAAATAGGATTCATTAAAAAAAACATGACTGATAATGACTCTCAGGCACAATCAAAGTTGCTTGCCCTAAGAATAAGCAACTATTGTTTTGACTCCGAGAATTAACAACTTGGCACCCCACCGTCGCTCACTATTAAAAAAAGGAAATCGCATGTAGAACCTAGATCTGGCATCCTTAACAGGTTAACTTCTTTCGAACAAATCATTATAATACTAATATACTATACATATACTTATATATACTCATAATATACTACACTATAATACTAGTATCATATATTTATACCTACAACCTATAATACTAATTATAAGCTAAAATATCATACTTATATATGCTGCTTTTATACTTTTGCGCTCACTAAAGCCACACGAAGGCTTGTCCTACCCTGCTCATACCCAAAGCCTTCCACCTGATATATATATTATAATATTATATATATATATTATATTTACACTATATATATATATCATATATATATCTATCTACTATATATATATAACCTATATAATATACTATACATATATAATATATATTAGTATACCCTAATATATATATACTATAATCTAATAATATATATATATAATAGTTATACCGCTATACCACTACTACTTATAGCGATCGCCTCGGGCGCCAGCAACCCCACACCTGACCAGGCACCGCCACTCTTATAGGACGCGGTGTCTCGGTTCCAACTCTAATTACAAATAAAAACAATATAAAAAACAAATTTTTTATTCATCATTTCCTATAGCAAGATAACCTACTGTAAGAATTTTATTGATCAAATATTTCTCCTTAGATACATTTTTACTATTTTTAAAAAATGTTCTAGAAATTCAGGTACAAATCCTCCTTCAATTAGACACTTCACTCTTTGAAAAGGCTGGGGAAGTTTTTCTTACTTCGGCTACTAAAAATGAACAAAATTGTCGCACTCGATTTTCAATTAATATTTTGTCAGGCATCACACACTCGAGTACTTTAGCTCTTAACACTCCGCACACAGTAAAATTATTTAGATCAAGCGTATTAAGTGGACCGAAACCAAACAGGTACGGCCCCCCTCCACTACCTGTTCCGATTTCACCCCGCCGCATAAAAATTGGCGAAGGTGCGCCGACCACCAATTTTTCGATATATTTACGTTTTTCTTGAAGAATAATATTAGCGTAATAATTAATTTAAATTGTAATAGAAATAGTACTTTTTAAGTGAAACATTTTTTTAAAAAAATAAATTTTCAGAAATAACAAAAAAAAACGTTCAAAAAGTGTCAAAATTTTTGCGCGGAGAGGGGTGAATTCATTGTATTAGTTTTATATTCGCTCATTTTATTTAATCATACTTGACATTTTACATTACTTCATTACGAATTTTACTTATGATACATAATTATTTATATTACAGTAAAAATCCTAAACATATTAAATTGGAAAATACGTAAAAGACGACATTTAACAGATGGTCCGGTCACCCCTCAAGTGGTCTCGCCTTCACCCCGCCACGGCAGGCCTACCGCGTTATTCAAACTTTAATAAAACTATCTTATATTGATCACCAATTATTAATTTATATTGTGTATGCCGACTATAGGGCGTATTTACAAAAAAAAAAATTTCCAAGTGCATACTTACGGAGAAGCTCAGAGAACCAGTTATTCAAAGTGGCCACGTACACCCCCACCGACCGCCTATATATATCATATATATTATTACTATAATATTAATATATACTATATATTATACATATTGTATATATTATTAATATAATATATATCTATATACATAATATATATAGTGAAAATATTACTAAACATAAATATATATTATATTATCTATATATATATTATTGGCTACTATATTATATACTACTATATATATATAATATATATATATATATATAATATATAACTATATATAACTATATAATATAATACTAATTCACTATTCTTCCTAACTTTTAACATAATTCTCTTTGAACAGCCAACCATATGATATACTAAATCTATTCAAACACATTACTAAAAAAACCACAAAAATCCTCTTAACGATTCTATAATCTGTTTCATTATTTTTAAAGCGAACAAAGCTCTCAATTCCACATTAATAGAGGCAACAGTAATGTAGCAAGCGCATCCTTGCAAAATTTTAGATAGCAATTGACTGCCTCATAACGATAACTTTTGATTGCGTCGAATTCTCATTACCCACTAATAACTATGCGACATTCTACACTTTTATTTATATCTAGAGAAATCTCCTCTCTTTT
>JABUQX010050975.1:17500-40639 GCA_015478945.1 Trachelipus rathkii
ACACCAGTCGAAAAGAAGCCCAGCCTTTACGCCCCCTTCATTACCTATTAGTGAGAAACTCGGCGCAGTCAGAAAATTCACCGTAAGCTTCCACGGACCCGACGACCCTCACTATGCAACACGTTAATGTGGGGTTCAACTCTTAGCCCAGTGTGTGTCACAACCTACCCCTCACAAACCCTACCATTCTCTTCCTATTATGAGTCTTTCTTCGCTCTGCCAAACTCACATCTCTTCTTCAGAATTTCTTTAACTAACTCAATCCACTTTTTCTTGTGTCTCCCAGCCAGTCGATTCCCAGCACACTCACACTATACATCCGCTTAACCAATCGAGCTATCATCCATCCTTTCCACTAGACTGACAAAACCATCTCAAACGTACTTCATTCATTCTGCTCATTTATCCCTTTCTCAGCCACACAAACTCTAACACTCATTTCTCAGTTTATCAATTTTCTCTCACTTAACGCGCCCCTAAGATTGTCCTGACAAATTGTACCTTTTGATTTATACCTCTATCAGTCCATAGTCTCACAACTATACATTAACCATGGTAACAACTCCCTGATATAACCCTAGCCGTACTCAAAAACTTTAGTCCCTTTAATCACCAACGATTTAATTTGCACCATCCACCTTCCTGCCATTTCGAAGTGTTTCCTCTACACTCTTCATATCATTCCCTTTTCACCAACATATTGCCTAAATAACTATCCAGCTTTTGCTTTTTTTTCCCCATCAAAATTATTGCACAGAGGACTTTGATCACTCACAACCATAACCTATACTCTTTTCTACGTTTACTTTTCAACCCTCCTTTTACACACCCTTGCCAAATCTCTCTCTACCAATCCTCTTCAAACTCTCTTCATGATTCACGCCACAAAACAAATCATCCACACACACACACCACACACAACACACACACACACACACACACACAACACACAACCCAATTATATATATAATAGATATTTTATATATATATATTATATATATATATATATTATATAATCTCTATATAATATATTATATAATATTTATATATATATTATATTTATATATATATATATAATATATTATTTATAAATATATAATATATTATATATATAATATATATATATTATATATATTTTATAGTATATATATATATTTATATATATATATCCCGAACGAAAACGTATTTTAAATAGGGGATATAAATATATTTAAGTACATTTATTTAATATTATATATATACTATATATAAATACTATATTTATATATATATATAAACGTGTTGTGTGAGCAATGATTAAAACCGTCAATCCTTCCACGTTAGATTGTCTTCGAAAGAAGGACTTTTGGCTCATTAGTACTGTAAGTTTCCAAAATTTGAGATGACCGAAACAAGTATGTACGCGATTGTATATAATATATGTACCGCTATTGTTTAATATGTGTATACATATGTTAATTTTGCAATTCTTTGTTAATCTCTATTCTGTCGGTTATTTTTCGGCTAAGTGAGGAATATTTGGGGTTTTAATATTATGAATTAATTACCATTTTTTTTTTTAAAAACAGAAGGTGAAGGACATTTTTTTTTTAAATGCTTTCCGTAACAGAATCCGATTACGACGACCTTTTACTCGACATCACAGCCATCCTTATATCAGAGGCATTGTACCTCATATAAAACGATCATCTTTTTCAATTTTTTTCGGAATAAACATTCTTTCTAATTTTTTTTTGCAAAAATTGATTAAATGAAATGAAAATATACAAAAAATATAAAAAGTATGCAAATTGAAACAAAAGTGTATGATTATCGCAATAAATATTGCTATTGTTTTTCCCAATTCATTTAAAATGCACTTGACTTTTCATCTCAATCGTATTTAGCTGACTCACTGTCACTTTATGCCTTTTTATTCATTAGTTGTTAAATATTTTGATAAGTAATATTAGTAATATCAACATAATAAAAATAATTTTTAAAAACATATTTAAATAAATAATAAATAATAAAATAAAAATAATACTTTAAAACTATAAATAATAGTTAATTTTTACATACCTTATAAATACTATAGTTAACCATCGAAATCCAAATTTAAATAAGAAACGTAAAACTGCACTAACTCATCTATATGTCAACATTTTTGTTTAACTTTTATTTACAACTTTATATATATACTAATATAGATATATATACTATATATATATATTATATATATAATTTATATTTATATAATATAATATAAATATTATATTATTATATATAATATTATAATATTTTATATAATATATATTATATATATATATATAAATATATTATATATTACTATCATAATATATATTTATATATTATTATATATATATATAATATATATATAATATAAATATATTAATCTGTATTAACTTATTTATATACTAATACATTAACATAATGAAGAAAAAACAATAACTTTAATACAATTTAACCATGAACAATTTTAAATTAATCAAAAACGTTAAACTGCAATAACTCATTTTGGGTTAATTTTTAATATGTTAATATTATTCTAAAGAAATCATTATAAAAATTCATATCTATCGTATTATTAATATATATACATTAATAATATATTATATATACTATATATATATACTCATATATATATAACGTTTAAATAAATTTTAACACATAAATTGGCAACTTTACATCTTATTTTGCTAGTTTACGTTTTTTTATTTATTTATTTGCTTTATTAAGTATTTATTACTATTAAATACTATATATTATAATTATATAATATATATATTATATACTATATAATATATATATATATATATATATATATATATCATATATATTCATGCCATCATCAATATATATTATATTTAAAAATAATTTATTATACTATATATATATTATATATTATATAGGAAGACTAAATATATACTGTATTACGATATTAAATCATTCTTTTATTTATATAATAAACTACAAAAACATATATATTTTATGAACGAGTGTTCGACGACTTGAATGAGATTAGAGAGAGAGAGAGCTGCCAGCAGTAGGTGGAGGTAGAGACGCCGTTGCTTTATTATATATTGATATACTATATAAATTTTCATACTTAATATATATAATATATATTCATTATTATTATATATATATATATATATATATTATTCATAATTATAATCTACAAACTTTAGGTACGTTATTAATGTTCAGTTCAAGAATACTTATATTATATATATAAGTACAGGCATATAATGATTAATATATAATGCAAACATTTATATCTTTTCAAAAATATGATAACGTTTTACACATGTAAGTATTGGATCATGTGTAGTATTTGGAATGAATTTTGTATGTATTCATAACTTACAAGCTTACCTACGTATTATTATTTTTAATGTGTTTTGGTGACTGAATATAATGATTCTTTTTGGTTATGATGTGCTGAGCGTAAATGTAAGTATGTATGTGTGTGTGGTTGTGCAAAATCCATGTTGTAGGTCATGCATACCATATAATAAACATCCTAAAATTAAACTGGTAATTCAATATACTTAACAACTCAGAATCATCGATCGGATATCGAATCGGATATATGAATTCCGGTTCATTTTATGCAAAAAGTTACCCACAATCTTCTGTTGCCGGATTCATATTCTCGTTCATTTTCTACTAAGCCGGAAATTGAAATTCCGGTCAATTTTCTGCTAAAAGATACTCATAATTTTCAGTAGTCGGATTCTCAACCGGATTCGAAATCCGGAAATTCATATTCCGGTTTATTTTCTTCTAAAAGATATTTATAATTTTTAGTAGCCGGATTCTCAACCGGATTCGAAACCCGAAAATTCATATTCCGGTTCATTTTCTGTTAAACGATACTCATAATTTTCAGTAGCCGAATTCCCAGCCGGATATTCATATTCATATTCATATTCATATTCATATTCATATTCATATTCATATTCCGGCTCATTTTCTCATAAAAGTGACTCATATTATTCCGTAACCTGAATCCGAAACCGAATTTTGAAGCCGGATATTCATACTCCGGTTCCCTTTTGGTAAAAGAAGTTTACTCATGAAATGCGGTATTCTGATCCGGAACTTCCGAAACTTTAAATTCATATTCCTGTTCATTTTCAGCTAAAAGATTTCTCCTAATATTCTCTCGCCGGATACCCAACCAGAAATTTTTATTCCGGATATTTTCTTTTAAAAGTTACTCATAATATTAGTTATTGTTAGAAATGTTGTGTTGTATGTAGGTGTGCTGTGTGTGTTGGCGTCTTGCTCCGACGTGTGTGTATGAACATTTATACTAATGTTATAATTCAAAGTCTGTTGTAGGAATACATAGTTGACAATGTATAATATTTCTCATTAGTTAACCCAAAATCTATTATGTATGGTACTCATAATATTAGATATATATAATATATATATATATACTATATATATAATATATATATCATTATATATTATAAATATATTACTATATATATATATATAGTCTTAATGTACAAAATATTTATAATAAAATATATATAAGCCCGTATTATATCTTATCCATCCCAGATATACCATCCAATTTTATTTAATATAAATTAACTTTAACTATAATATATAATATATTTAATAGTATATATATTAATATATATATATATATATATATATATATATATAATATATATATATATATAGTATATTATTATTATATATATATATATATAATATTTTATATATAGTTTATAATTTGAATAAGTTATGATAATGGACTTTTGTAGTAGATATATAATAATTCGTGAAATAATTTATATAATATATATATTATTATATATATAATTAGAAGTATATATATAAGAGATATATAATAACACACCAACAAGAAAGAAGCTATACATCATTATTATTCCATAACTTTGGATAATTTTTTGAATCTTTCAGTAAAAAAAAAAAAAAAAAAAAAAAAACATAATAAAAATAACTCACATTTCCAATTTTTCACGCCAAATAAAAATCATTTAGGAATAGAATTTTCTTTTTACTTAAAGTCGTCCTAAGGGGTGTCATGCACACAAACACAGATCTGGCCTAACCATTCTATAATAAATTTATATATACTTATATAGATATAAATTATGTATTTTCTTCAACGTATATAATAAAATAAAATTATATATATATTGTTAGTTACACATATTATAGTATTATTTAGAAAAAAAATAAAAATAATATAATCTATTACTATAATCAATATATATATATATACCTATAAGGAAAGATTATGAGTTATTAGAGAATGGAAAAAATTCAGAATAGATTAGTAAATAATATCAAAATATAAAAATTCTTTATAATTGTAACTTAAAATGTAAAAAAAAAGCAAATAACGTTAATAAAAGATTACATGAAACCGGTATTTTTGCACGTAATATTACGAAATAACTATAACTAAAATAACTCAAAAATTATATGCGATTATAAATTAATATTCGTATTTTTTATATATCTTATTATATATAGAAATATTAGTATTATTTGATTTATAGAATACGTGTTTAGATCAAATCACATTATAGTATATAGCCTATAGTCTATTATAAATATATTATTATATATATTATATATATTTATTATATATATATATTAAAGAACTGAAACTGCGGTATTTGCATTTCCCTAAATTTCAAACAAATTTCATATCTTTGTAATTCCTAAATTTCCGAACATACACTAACAAAATTAGGGAGTTCTTATATCGATCGAATAACACGCGTATAATGAATCTATAATA
Source organism: Trachelipus rathkii (assembly GCA_015478945.1). Taxonomy (NCBI): domain Eukaryota; kingdom Metazoa; phylum Arthropoda; class Malacostraca; order Isopoda; family Trachelipodidae; genus Trachelipus; species Trachelipus rathkii. Next base: position 23,298 of record JABUQX010050975.1, read on the forward strand.
CTAATATATTATAGGGATTAACTGTACAATAAATGTTTTTTTTATATATTATATATATATTTTTTTATACTATTTTTTTTTTTTTTTAATATTTTTTTATATATTATTTTTGTGAGTATATATAGGTATAGTATAAGTAGGGTATAGTATGGAGTTAGTAGGTAAATATATAGTGCTCTAAGTATAACAGTGAACATGTGATAAAATAACATTTAGGGAGTTCATAATCAAAAGAAGCCAAGATTTGGGAGGGATACTGGCGACTTAATTAAGTATAAGATTACGACACTGTTCGATAGGATAGAACTGTAGCGATAATGTCTGACACCTTCGACATCATATTTCTCTGCTATTTGGTTATTAAACTGACCCACGTCTCTTTTTCTACCCCCTAGCAGAGTTCACTAATTGGGTCATTGTTACTGCCACAAGTCACTATATTCTTCCTTGAATTGACCATGTTAGGCTCTCTCGATATTTTTAATAAGTTGGCTTATTAAGGTTTGAGCATGTGTATAGCTTCGTCCGCATATATCACAGTACTTCTCCTCGAGAGACGAGATTACGTTCCCCTGGGTCCCCCTTCAGGGGGGCGCTGCCCCTCTTAAAAATTAAATTATATTAGATTAATACATTATTAACATTATCAACATTCGGTTAGTCCGCGAGACGGCGTTAGTGAAGTAGGATTCGGATTCGGAGATCCGGGGGAGGGGGGTCACCATTTGAAAAAAGAAGAAGACAAAATGCATTGCGAAATGGAGAGCAAAACAGAGGAAGGAAGAGAATAAGAAACTTTGATATGATAGGATGATAATGTAATAACTCTATCAATATGTATTATTATTTTACAAGAGTTGTGACCTATTGATGCTTTGTTTCACAACAGTTAAGTGTTACGTTTATATATTAGTGTGTTTGTTTCAGGGGAATTTGTATCGTGTTGATTCACGAGATTACCTATCTAGCACAGTACCGGCTCCGGGCTGGAGCCGAGTGCGTTGTGATGTTAATAAACATTCGTTATACACATGTATTTGCGGGGATGACTGTACCCCTCTTTTTTAATACTCTTTTATTCGTTTTTTCTAAAATTAATTGAAAGCTTTACGTAGTTTCATAATAACCAGTATAAAATTTCTTTTACCCCCAATAGGCATGTGACATTAGAAATTAGTCTTTCTATATAAATTGCCAGCATAAATGCTCGGATATTTACTTGTCACTTATAAAACTAGGTTAATCGACACTTGCAACGCTGGGATATTTATCTCGACAATTATTAGAAGGCTTCGTTCAATTGTTTAACCTAACAATCCACCAAATTTGGTTATCATCAATATTCCTTTCTATGATATATACATGATCCATACCAAACTCAATTCCAAACAATCGCCATAATAACTAGTTATGGCACCAATGATCTAACAACAGAGATAAACTCTCCTTACTAACTCCAATAGCAAAACTCGACCTTCTATAACCTTCAATCCCCCCTGTGAATTATATGTTTATACACGCTAACTGTTCCTTACTCTATTCGAAGTCTTCTACACCACTATTCTAATATGTCTCAATCGCAGACAATTCAATCACATACTTCTTCCAACTCTGCATACATTTCCATAAAAAGTTACTCACCTTCTCTAAATGAATGGTCTAGTGAACAGTTTTCTTTCTTTTTTAATCACAAACTTTATATTCTTTCTACATTCTTATTTCATTATTTATGCCGCCCTAGTCACTCCATATGTCACAGTTTCATAACCTAATGAAACAAATTTGTACTTGGATTTCCATTCTTTTGTTGATAAGATGATTTTAGATACATTTTGATGTAATGTATTTGGTTTTTACGAAGTGTCTTCATCCAAATCAGTAATTTCTACAGGATCACAAGAAACGTATTATAGTCCTAAAATAGCCTTATCAGCTCTCCTCATACTCTTACCTTCATAGCCCAGGAAAATCAGATCTATTGTATAGTTCTACGTTGATCCCCTTCTCTCTAGAATTTTATCATATGTTATTCTAGTTAATAAGGGGCCCATACTTGTCCGCATCAATATTGAAATTAACTGCCTCGCATGAGATGAAATCGTAGATTTCTAAATAGAAAAGGACACTAAGGCAGACACAAACAATGATCTACAAGGAAAAGAATGAGATAGTATGAGGATGAATAAAGAATAAAGAGTGCAAGGATCTGCTTCTTATGATAGAGAATGCGTTAGACTCATTCACGAACACAGTGCGGCTCAGTGGTAGCGGACCGATTAATAATTAATCGTTCATCCTATCTTTAGGTAATCTAAATATGTATGCTAGTAAGATTAGACATCATTAAGAATAAAGTTATTGCAAAAGTTTTATTTTAAAAATCTGATAGTAAAAAAAAACAATTAAATTAAAAAAAAATTTAATAAAATTAAGTATTAAAAAAGAAAAAAAATTTAAAAAATTTTGAAATTTTTGAGTAACAGGTTTTCACAAGCAGTGTGAGGGAGAGAGAGAATTTAAAGATTTTTATTAAAACAATATAAACTTTCATTAAACATTAAAAAAAATTTAAAAGAAACAGATTGATAAAAAATTTTTAAGTTGTTTAGTTTTTAAACTATTATAAATATAAAATTTACTCTTTGAATTCTTTTTAGCTAATGCTAATCAATCTCAGCAATATATGATCTTCTAGAGCTTCTCATTGCTTCCTCCTATCTTACAGCCTTCGTTCACCTTCCTTATTTCTAAAGTCCTGCTTCATCACTCTTCTGTTCTTCATACTCAATAGTCTATTCCTAATATGTGTCTTTTGTAACACTCTATCTGATAATATATCATCCCTACAGAGCTGTCTCTCATTTACGATTTTTTTATCTCATCTAGCTTTCTCACAGTGTTTTTGTGTTCTTACTTAATTAAACATTCTATACCCTGATATTCAGTTGTTATAAGTATAAAATAGATGTTCTCTTAATGTATATAATTTCTTCTATCTCGGAAAATCCAAATGCCATATGATTATACTTAATATCTAAGTTTTCTATCTCAACTAAAGCTATACATGAACTAATATAATATTGCTAAATATTTTAACTAAGTGTATACGTTATGAATATAATGTACACTCGCAAACCTAACACATCTTAACATGAATAAAGGCGAAAATTATATCGAAAATATAATTTCGCCTACATTGAATCACAGCTTTAGAGCAAGATAACTAACTATATGAGGCGAGTACTATAAGCATTCCTTCCAAATTTGCAATTGCATTGTCTCGTCATCTGTAGCTACTTTAAATTACATTCACATATATATTAACTAATAAGCTTCTTGTGTAATTATTTGCAAATATCGATCAATGAAATATATGTTGCTTGTTATATCAACACAATCTTCACATTATCTAAACTGATGAATAAAAAATTTCATTATATCTATAATAAAATAAAATCTCAACAGGGTATTGCAATAGATTCTTTATTTTTTGGATCTTCTACAGGATTTCTATAATAAGTTCTATATTATTACCTGATACTTCCTTATGGATAGTTCTTTATCCTATATTAAGAAGGATATTCTATTTTACCACTATCTGAGATGACTGTCTGGAGAAAAAATTTCATATTTATATTAACATTTAAATGTAGCTTAACCTTATAAACCATAGTATTCTTATCTTCATTAAAATTCGATTAACATTTAACTCTAAATGAGATTCCTCAGGATGTTTTTATTATATTCTAATTTGCATTAGATTTGGTAAACAACTGTATATTCAACTTCTAGAATTAAATACAATAGAGCAAGATCACTGTCATTCACTGAACTACGAATTAATAAACGTTCAACGACTACCTAACGTTCTCATTACCGTTGTTCATCATTATAAGCATAACGTACAACTTAATGTATGAATGATTGTTTTTCGCTTGAGTCAACTGCTTATAAATAGCCTAAAATTTTTTAAAGATATTTCACATTAAAATATTTCATACTAATTGTTAAATAAACTTGAATTTTCAAACCCAGACTTTATAACCAAAAAATGTATAACTATTCCCAACATTAAAAGATTTATATCATCCCTATTGTGAAACAAAACATATTTAAACAAAAGTTCTAGGAATACAAATTTTCATATTCAGAGAGCAAAAATGCAAAGAATTAAACACGCTTAATTACGAGCACGCTTCGTCCCTTTTATTGGACTCCTATTAAAATCTGGAAGAGAATAAATAGGTTTTATGAGAACGTCATTAAAACTAAATAGATCAAAGTTTATAGCTTTTATTGATTTAACGCTTAATAGGAAAGATGAAGGGAAAGCAAAGATGAGTTAAAGTTTGGTAAAATTCACTGAATGTGAAAATTTGGTTAAGAACTATATAAAACCTTTCAATATAAAAAGACAGCTATATTATATAATATATACCGCAACCAACGTGAAGAAAAATATAATACGACAGACAATTAGCTTAGCAGTCTATGTCTCAGTATATAGCAATCTACCGCTCTGTCTACATATAAAATTATTTGAAAGTTGAGATTCTGAGTATGGGAGTTTTGATATAAGACTTTACGTTCTTATTAAATCTAAAAGTCCGTAAGCCTGCTACTATCTGTGTTTCCTAAAAATTAAAGTTTGCCACACTTCCGACCTGAGATGAATGCTTCCTCTCCTTTCTGTCTTGCTTTTTAGAATGCTTCATTTACGAATATTCACATTAAATAAAGCGTAAATAGCATACCATCGTGACAGCTCTTATAGAAGTTAGATTAAAGCTCTATACCACGAACGAATGACAACTTAATTACCATTAAGAATGTAACATTTCTGCCTCAAACTATAGACAACTTCCATCAAGCTTATAATACACAGATAAAAAGTATGAAAGTAACTAACAATTAGCATACAAAACGTGAATCCTTATCACAACGTTTTCAATCAGCATCCTCTAACATGTCGATTTATATTTTCGCATATTAACTAACATTATAGAATACAATGAAACATTAAGACATCAAGCTCACAACTAATCCTTTAATATAATATATTACATTACCGTTTAATATTCGAACTGTTCTCAATTATAGCCAAATCGTCAACAGGTAAAAAGATATTTGCCTATTACATTAAGCTTTCAATCATAGAATTGACAGTCGCAGAACATGTTAAAACTAAATCTTAATCAACGAATCTTGAAAAAATGTATCTGGATTTAAATAAGAGGTACTCTGGTTATAACTAGATTCAACAATTAAATTGTATACAAAATACAGCTCATATATCCATTGTAAAGTTTAACAATCTCTAAATTGTCACATTACTGCCTGTCTCGTGTCCAGTGTTCTGTATATCACTTATACTTGATTTCCGCTTTTCTCACCGTTTTCTACCTATTTCTTGTAAGTGTGTGTATTGTATCTCGTTCACTGATGCTGTTTGTATTACAGTTTATAGTTTTAGTCGGATTATCTCTCCTAACTTTTTTGCGAGCTATTTTTAGTAGTTTAGTCATTTCTTTATTTTATTTATTACTTCTTAAACTTTTTCTTATTATTATTATTTGCTGGTTTTCAATTTTCCCGTTCATTTCTCATGAAATTTTTTGTTTATAAAATCTTCCATAGCTTTCATTCTTAACGATCTTAGACTCCTTATCTCTTATAATGTTTATTTATAAAAACTTTTTAAATTTATTTTCATTTCTGTTCACGCCTTTGTGTGTGTTTTTTTTTACAATTATATTATTTATATCAACTCTGTAATTTAATACTTTAGGGAACACATTTTCTTTTATATCTATAGAAAAGTTTCATGCACTGGAAGTACGTATGTAAATTACAATAATACTTATGTTCATGTTTTGAGAGATGTATTACGTAATAGTACATTCGAGTCGTTTTACTCTTTTACATACACCTAAAAGGCGTCACTAATATCAGTAGATGACGATCAGTTCTGGCGCAAGCCCCTTCTCTCCCCACCCACCAGACCCGCCTCTACCCTAGAGGTAAGGAGAGACTTACACTTCACCAGAGCGCTCAACTACTCGCACTTTCTAAACAATATCATTGGATAATAAATATAATTATATCACAAAAAAAATAAAAAAGAAATATATAACAAATAATTTTTCTTCCCTCATGACTCTTTGTCTCAAGGTCCAAGGGCAAGGCAAAATATGCTTACTAACAGTTTTCACATCAATAAATCAACACTGATACTAACGATGAATATATTTACAAGAACCAAATACCTAACATACCTGACATCAATGATAAACGGTTGCCAATAACAAGATTCATACCTAAGAGCAGTTTAAACTAACTAACAACGCCATACAGAACGAACACGTTACGAAGCTGATGAGGTAAATTTCCTATTTACTACATCAGTGAGTTTAATCATATTTTAATCTCGTAGATGTAAGTTTGTTTTATTGTATTATTTTTAATTATATTATATTTTAAATTGCTTTATACTTTAAAGATTTCGTTTTGTGTGAATACAAAAAATTTTCTCATTTTCTCCCTTAATCCCAAAAAAAAACATTGTTGTTGTAAATTCTATTTATTATATTTCTATCTTATATATATATTTGAAAAATATTTGTTTTTTTAAAATAACGTATATTATTTTATAATTTTCAATATTTCTATCAACACTCTTAGTATTGTTAACATAAAACTATGTTACATACAGTTAATTATTTGTTCATCTATCAAACTCAAAAAAATTTACATAGTATTATTTGGTCAAAAAAAAACCTGTAGTAGATCAACCACCACTTCTCCGTTCTCCCCCCTCCGTTCAGCAAATGATCCAACCCCTGATCTATGAAGGCGGACCACAGTGTTTTTTCTGCTTATTTACATCATTGACTTATTTTATTCTATGTACTGAATTCTTCATAATCTAATACGTTATATAGAGATTTATCAAATGTATGATTAACAAAAGCAATCATATATATTGATTCTTATTTATGTATGGTTTAGTTTTTATTCAATGAATGAAATTAACAATAAACAACAGTGCTCTCAATAAAACTAAGTTAGCATCAAACTTGTATGCTAGAGATCTAAGCTGTTAAGAAAAAATCCTGACATTAGTGAAAGCCATTACCAATGTCCGTTAAAAAATATATTTTATACTATTTAATTACTAGAAGAGTATCTAATCTTACACAGCTACTTACAATTCGCAGACTTCTTCCTAATATCAATCATTTATTATTCAATTACATCCTTAATTAATAGTGATCATAATATAAATTATACATTAATTACATTATCGTAAGCAAATCACTTATATCAAACATGATTGTTCGATTCAACCCTCAATCGCCTGTATCGCTCTTCACCCCTTCTCTCAACATCTACCAACGCTATATGTTCAGTAATCCTCTTTTCCACTCCACTAGAACGCTGTTAACTTCAATAACTTAATTAAAAATCTTTATCTTGTAATTAGAAACTAAGACAAATTTATATATGTTATACCTCTCGGTCTCACAAATAGCCGAAAAATAATCAGTCTAAGCACTCCAGATAATAACAAAACAATTAAACAAGTTTAATATTTACTCTCAGAAAAGCTCACTATGAGTGTTAGAAGAGTATTCACTAAGATTTGCATACATTAACGAGCCAATTTTATCCTTATATACACTTTATATTCCTAACAAAGTGTCTCCGCCAAGTCATCTCCTCACTGCTCAGATGTTTTACATTAACAAACGTATAGTAATACAATAATATTATAAATCAAATTTAATTAATGCTTATTTGTTAATTGATATCATATTGATATATTGTCGATACTATGAATTCATATAAATTTAAATTATACGTTTCATACTATTCTTTCCACCAAATAGTAATTATTTTCGTAATTAATCGTTAAAACCAAAGTTTTTCACATCAATTAAAGCTAACAATATCACTATCCTCAACTAGATATAACGACAATGACAAAAAACTGTCGCTAAATATGACATAACCTCTACTTATGTATCACAAAATAAACTAATGGCTAACTGAACTCACTATCCAAAAATACTCAGTCACCCCTACTTCCTTTAGTCTACACTAAACGATTTTCTTAACATAGTTTTCAATCTTTATCAAAGAAAACCGACAGTGTACTTACCTCACTTGTTCCTTAGTACTTCTTAAAAATTATCACTATTTACATAGTCTCTCTTAGGGAAGTAGTAATTGATGAATATTCTCAAACACTGCCTACCCTCTACTCCTTTCTGAACTACTTTATCTAATATGATATTCCTCTTATAAGAATTACCTTTTTAAGTTGCGTTTTATCTCTCTAAAACATACTTAGTCTAACGTTCTATTACCCTAAATGTGTTCTTTTTTCTAGGATTCGTAATTACGAAGAAGCATTAGTTATAGCCTTTCTACTACATTTTGTCTTTGTTTTAATCGTTGGTGAACATATCAAATTCATTAAAAAATACATTTCTTTCATGCATTATTACAGGCTATTAAGAGACAGTTCAAAAGCATTGAGAAAATTTCACATAAATAAAGCAAGGAATACAAAGTATCAGAATGATAATTATCTATAAGACTGCCTTTCATCCTTGCGATCCTTCGTGTTCTCTTGTCATCGTTGTTTTTAAAATAGCCTTTAATTGACAAAAATATTTTTACAGGTCTGAACCTTTCCTTAGAATCGTACCCGTTCTGCTGTAGTCTTTGCATAACAATTTCGTAATATCTTATTAAATTATTATATTCTCTAAAAATATTTTATATTCTTTTTTATAATTTTTATTATATACGTTCTATACAATTTTTTATTATCACATTTAGCCCTATAATACTATATGTATATCTAAGCTCTAAAACCAATCGAGCGCCATCTCATATCTACTCGTATCCTTCTCGGCTACGAAACACTAAGCCTATTCCCATTCTAAGACCAAATCTATTTCAAATAAGTGCGTGGGAGGTGAGCTAAATAACTAAATATGTGTACTGAATATTAAGAATCAATCAAATGTAAAAATTTTTGCACGGCAAGTATACACTCGTATCTCTACAACAATAACTATTCATAGACACTCTAATAAGTAAACCCATCTCAAAATAAAATCAGTATTAAGAAAGATCATATATAGAAAATTACTTTGACTAGCAAATGAAAATTATACTAACAATAATTGATGATATATCTCTCTGATCCATATCAACCTAACTTAACACTATTCTTACCAATCAATAGAGGAATTTAATTTAATAATACAAATTAACACTAGTTCCTATATAACTTGCAAAACGAGTAGCAATTACTACAAAACATAGTACAAAATCAACCAAATTACGAGATTTACTTGCATTACTTTGCATAGCAAAACGTACTAACATTAAATCAAGGCAATGTTAAATTATTAACTCACAGTTAAATTGAACATACGTAATTATTATACTATTACTCATAATCTTGTTATAATCTATATACTATATGAGTAAAGGTAATATAGTCAAAATCGCTAACAATACTTACATTTAAAAATCACTTACATGCATGCATTACTTGTTGCCTGAATTTTGTCGCATTACAAAAATTACTTATCACAACCTTAAAAACCACAATAAAAAGAAATTTTCATAGTTTTTATTTTTCTCCATCATTATATTAATTTCTCATTTAAAGAAAAAAACTATACATTCGCACTGCACAATGCTGTATCGCATAACTCATAGTGCACTATTCACAAGATATTATTATTATGAGATTTAGGATTTTTATATATACGTATATTAATTTATATAATTATATCATGATACACAGTAATAATAATACTTAAGCAATCTATATTATGAGTTAACTGATACTTAATATAATTTGGAACATGCGAATAGATTAATAAAAAAAATTGACTTATTTCGGCGTTTTTTTACAATTGGAATAAATTATATTAGCAAAAATTTATCATAACTTATCTATCATACTAATCACAAAGTTCAAATATGATATGTGGCAAAAAATAAACAATATAATGTTTTTTATATCCTAGAATACTTATAATCATATCACACTTAACATCAGTCTTTTTTATCCAACATAATATCTTAACAAAGTATATTTCGAAGTAATAGAAAATGTATAACTAAGTACAAGCGCTAATATCTCCACCTCACCGTTTAAAGCTCCTGCTCACAGAGACAGAATATCAATCCAGCACTGCCAATTTCATACCCTCCCTTATCAACCTACGCCGTGACTTTATGATCTATCGAATAGTTTATTAGTAACATATCGGAGTATCATTTCGGATAAAACATGTACAAAAATTCTTTATTATTACTAACCAACGAAAATGCTAAAACCGTAACATTGTTTTCAATTAATAAATCTAACCATAGCATACAGACTACTGAATATAATGACATGATCACAAAGGTATCCATAATACCTTATCTTGCGTTACAGGACGAAGCCGGTCATTAGTACTACACATGTACAACAAAATTCTCTACTATAGAACTAACTATAAATAACTATTCTTATGTACTCAAGGAGCTAATCCAACATACTTCACAAAAACCTATCACATCTTAAACACATATGTCATATCATCAATGTTAATTTTACATTTAACACTATATGTATTCAACTTTGTCACTATTTTCTGTTGACAAAATAAGTATATTTTTCATTTCGTGCGCTCATTAAAACATAGCGACTCTCAAAGATGTGATTATGCTAATTAATGATATACTAACATCGAATATATTGCTAATTGTCAACAAGGTTCTTCCTTATGTTACATAAGAATGCTACCATCGCATACATTGGATGAAGACTTATAGACAGGATTGCTTTTATTTCATTACAACCGCAAATCAATCTACTAACTTAAGCACGTGAGAATCTAATTCTCAAATTATACAAGCATATTCCCACAACTTAACACCGGAGAATGTGAGAGCTTCATCGCTATTACAAAACACTTATACCTCTCTCATTTTTTTCCAGCTAATAATCTCTAATATAAGACAGATACACGGTCTCTAATTTTGTCGCATCACTCTGTACAACTTCTGTGGTAATATTTAACAAGAATTTATCATAACCTTGTCTATTATATACAGACCAAACGAATAACTGTCACCATACCATAACAAATGTTATCTTCAAAATTAACTTTATAACATATAAATAAGTTTCTTGAATAAAATATTTCATTTAAGCAAATGTAACAAATTTAGATTTTTATGTTGATTTTTAGAAAGCTCCAGTAACTCAAGCTAAACTGTTAAACACCGATATAGCAACCCTCCCACCTCTGCCCTCTCGTCTTCTTTGTCTCTCATTTTGATTACTTTAGTCTGTGTGTTCTATATATTAACTCAGATGAGTCCATGACACATATTTCGATGATTAATATCGTCATATTCTACTAGATCGTAAAAAGAGACTTATAAATTAGTACTAATCTAGTCTTCGCCTAGCTGATGGGCAATCAGACCGGCTACTGAAACTAGATTATCCTCCTGGCTCACGCTCTACTGTAATGTCAACTCAACCTTATCACTTAGAACAGCTTAATACATGCTCTCGTCTCTTATACATATCTATTTTCTGAATTATTTACTATCTCAAAGACTCTCGTAAATCTACTACCTTTCCTTTCTACTCTCTCCAAACCCCTTAATCTATCACTAAGCACATCGTATCCCATCAACTCCTAACACATTCCTAGAGAACGAAAGGACTATTGATCTATTAACCTCACATATTAAAAACGACTCAACAACCTGTTAAAAGCAAGTATAAGTACCTAACACTTTGTACAAATCATCAACACTAAAAGCTAATTTTTCATAACTTATATTACGCCATTAAACACTACATTACCCCTTTTAATCTAATCAACATGGATCATGGTTCTGTTATTAGCTACATAACATTCGTTAAAGACTTTTACTAAAGAAACATTTACCATAATACCTGTCTTATCTCCATTCATACCTCGACACATCGAAATACAATAATCCTTAACGTACAACTACTAAGATGTTATTACACTCAACTTCTAAATATTTAACAAATAATTCTTCAATATACCTCGTCTACGAGTATTTAACAGAACTAGACGAATTACTAAATATTGCACCTTAACAACAATGTGTTTAATCAAATAAGTAACTTTAATAAAATTACACATATCGATTGCATGAATACGAACACTATATTTTATCTATGAACTTTAATAAATAATTCAAATATTCTTGTTAATTAAAAATATATACAAGAAGATTAGAAGCTCGTAATAAGCTCTCCATGAGTCTATTATAAAATATAAATGCTTGATGAGAATAGTCTCAGTAAATCCATAAACAAACTAATGCCAACACCATCCCCCTTACTTTACACCTTACATACCCATCCACACCCGGCTTTAGTCTATTGAAACTATATTGATATCAAAGTCATATTTTTCTGAAACATTTTGTATTAGAATAACAAAATAAAGGTTCTCTATAAACTAATGTACGAAATATATTGTTATACGCTAACAATAAGTTGATAATATTTATGCATCAATAAGGTTAATTTATCATAAAATATTAACAGATAATATATTATAATAACAATTGACAAACTACACATACACGCTGCTGGCTCTAATATTGGACACTATCCTGAAATAATTACTAATTGAAATAAAAAGGTAAAGTAGCTAACAGTCATACAATACTCGATTTAATTATATTATTCTCACATTTTCCTCAACTCCAAAGGCACTTTGTGCTTTGATTTGCAAACAAAATCCTACTTATAACAAAATTAGTACCATCTATCAAAATAATACTACAGTACTGAACTATTACTGACTAATACATATATCTATCATACTCAAAAGTATACTACGATATACGTTTCGAGTTGTAATATAACAATCTCCATATATTTTGAACACACTATCAAATCTAAAGCCTAAATTTTCTAGCAATAACTCTATCATCGTAGTAATCATGAGCCTTGACATTTACCAAAAACTTACTTAGTGTTCAACTATTTAGTTTCCAACACATCATAAACAGATCATTAATAACACTTTCTTTTACTATTAACATCACTTCCTCGATCCTCTATATCTAATACTACTCTATTATTTCAACAGCAAATTTGATCATCTTTCAACACGTAATAATTATATCATTCAATATAATAAACTATTATGTATATTGATATATAATATATAACATATAATATCATAAAACCTTTTTCTACCATATCTTATCATTACCTTATACATAGTAAAAACCCAATGGGAATGCCGCCCTTGAAAGGCTGCTTACTTCCACTGAGAATATATAATAACAAACCATATCATAACCCAGCACGTAATATATATCTACACGCGAGGTCTTATTACACTAAGAGTAGAGAAACATAATCTCTTCCTCCTTCGGACTTACAGGTTTACATCACGCTTGTTAATACTTGATATACTACAGATCTCGATATCGATGAAAGAAATAACAAGGTCTTCGTATTCGAGGATTATAATAAAATAAGTAAAATATCATTCAAATGTGTAATAATATTAAGAAAATACAATGAATTTTTAAAATATCATAATTTTTCAGTCTTCGGTAGTAAGGAGACTCTAAACACTCTATATAGATCTAATTTTGAATCCTGAAATAATTAATTATTGTTCCAGAAATGAGAAAGTACTTCGGACAATGTATTCGTTTTCTCATAGGGTGAGCGCGAAAAGAATAATTACAGAAAGTGAATATCTTCCCAGACATCACATCTCAAGTCTTAAGAGTTCTCACTTATGCAGTCATCACGGATTGCAAGGATTCCTTGAAAAATCATAGAGTGGATCTGAATGATGAATACCAATACAAGTTAATTCTAACTCTTCTAGTTACTCTCATAAAGAATAGATTCTAAATTAATAGAAAAAAGTGACTGTTTTAATTTGATCAAAAGAAATTAAAATTTAGAATTCAATATAAAGTAAATTTAACTCCACTCATTATCAGTCGTGTTCGCGTAGATAACCCATAGCGTATTGTAAAACTCTTTTTAGATCGACGTACCTACTAAAATGTACAACCAAATATATTTTATCAGAGTAATATCCCCCATTAAAATCTTTTTTTAACAGTATAATTAAAAATCCTAACAATCCAAAATTTGTGAATACTACTTATAATGAAAATAAATTACTAAATTATAAATATAATATATGATGTTTTTATCTATTATTAATCTAGTAATTTAAAATATCTTATATATAATAATAAATTTCACAGGATAATAATTAGATATTAATAACCATATAATAAATAATTCAATAAAATGATATCTCTAAGCCAAAAGAGAAACTCAACCACGTGATAACAGAGGTTATACTATACAGAGCATAGATTGATGATCACTATCTCTATTGCGGTCCGTTACCCTATCCTCTTTGCTATCCCCAAGTGGTGACGCGCTACCCCACTTGGAGACAATGTGATTATAACCCCATGCTTTCAGATTTAATAAGCGGTAAGGAGAGACGAAACAAATTTCAACACACTATAGGATATTAAATCGGTAATGCCCACAGTTTGAGATACCCACATCGCGGATACCTCTTTATCATTATTCCCGTCTCAGAATTAGGCAAATACAACACAACTACAGTTACAAATAAAAAAAAATTCTAGCTAGACTTCATCGCAGACATAGAGTCAGGAGACAGCACGAAATATAAATTTAGAGCAACAGGCCAGCAAAATGTCGACAGCCAAATGTTGATGTATTTAGTAAATAAATGTTGAGCTATTCTCAGAGTTTCTCTACGATACTTACAACAAAAACACCTATAACCTATATCAAACTTACAATCCTCGTATAATCCCTAATATACTCTAACCTTTAACGCTTTAAAACATAGAGCTTTAACCTATCACCTCCTACCGAACATAAACATCTTACCTTATATCTATCCCATACCCTAACCAAACACCCATACACAAAATGGAACTCAATTGATTAACACAACAAACCAAGCTCACACCACCTCAACCAAACCAACCCATCTCACAATACCACCCACCCAATCACTACCTATTCCTACCTAACTAATTCTAATGACATTATTTTTAACAAACATTAATTACTTATTATAAACAATACAACATAAATGCACATAACCTAATCCTACTAATAACCAATTAAAATAAATCCAAATACTCTTATAAGTCCATACACACCAAAACAGAATACCTATCCGCCAAACCCCACATGCCCACACCCACACAATACACAAAACCAACCTCACAACAGAGAATCACAACCCAACTCAGAGCCCACCCAACCCAACCTAAACAAATCCTAGAGCTATACTAACATTGCTCTAGGACCATAAGCCTAAATCCTAACCTACCAACGACTTGCGAGTTTCATGGACTATACGGTTAAATTTTTTTGATATTCGTGTCTTCCGATTTTAACCTGTCAACATTTACTAGTCCCCAAGCAAATTGTTTAATGCTCAATAATAGTTTCAGAGCCCATTAGCTAGAAGATACCTGGCAGTTTTACATCCGGAAGACAACGGCGCGATTCCGAAACAGTTGCAGATTGACCAATTTTTTCTACATTATCTTGTGTTAGAACGTAAACCCCTAGAAGATTATTTCCATTTTCACTGACTAAAAAAAGATGCGACGAAGTGCTAAGTTTAGTTGTTTTACTCCAAATAGTTTTCTAAGAATTTCTTTGACGAACTTTAAAAGAATAGCTTCACATTTCTTATCGGCTATCCAACCCAGTTATAACCGGAAACCTGGTCACCTACCTAATCGCTGGACTAGGCTAATACCTTCTACCACTAGCTTAAGAATTCTGTTCACAGTAATATTATATATATATATATAATGATAGAAACTTATTTGAGAATAGGTATTCATATATACTAATATGAGCGTTTGTCTTGTCTATATAAGAGTCCTCGTTTCTCTAATCTAATTCAAACATTGGGTATAATAGTTATATAATGACAATTATAAATAGATAAAATATTATGATCAAGACAAATTATGGTTAGTCTAACCACTTAATAGTAACTACTCGTACAAATAATCTATAAGTTAAATAATTTAAATAATATAAATATAATACAGTATAGTATAATAAGAGCATAATTATCTAACTATAGAATTATTCGCTGAGAAAACATTTTTAAAAGTTTCAATATATTTTTACAGGATATATATATAATAAATTTAGATTTATTGATTTAAGATATATTTTCATTATTACTCTCGTTTAGAAATAACAATATTTTAATATAAATATAAAGATATAATGAATTACCTTGGTAATATACTTTAGTAACTTATTATAACTCATTCCTCTAATACCATATCTATATATTAGACAAATATAATCATATAATAACCGACCTATATTTACATATACATTTATATTATTTATATACAACACGTATAAATAAATATTCAGATATAATCAAATCAACTAACTAAATTAATATATCTTTTCAGTTTCTATATAGATTTTGTGTACATGTATAAAATGTTTGTCACATCGTATATAATGATAAATTAAGTCTCCACTCCTAGTTCCACCAAAAAATTTAGAGTTCTCTGTGAGTATTCAAACGTTCACCCAAAAAAATATGGCGCTACGTCCATAACTCCGACTCCGTCAACTATAAAATTAAATTACATAAATAACATAAATAAAAAAGCCATTTGTTCTACTAGTTTCATAGAATATTTTAGACTTTTTGAGTTTCTTATTTATATTAATAAGTATTTTCTTGTGCTAGTAAGCATAATAATAAATAAATTTTACACATACAAGCTTAATAAAATTAATAATATTAATACTTAAACTAAATGTATAGTGAATAATATAACAATAAATTATAGAGAAATGAACATACAATGACCATGGAAAAAAATCAAATATATTATAATATTATTATATAATAAATTATAATGATCAATTATTATATTATATAATTATTAGTATATATTTAAAAAAGATAAGAAAAAATAAATATTTCAAAGAAATAAATACAATATTTACTATTAGTATTTTTTTTTTTAAAGGTCAAATATTCTATTCCATTTTGTTTTATTAATAAATATAATAGCATAATACCAATATATCAAAAAAAATTTACACTACTATAATTTAATGAATTAATAGATTAACTATATTCAATTACTATATAATATTAGGTTATTACATGTCAAATCCCATACTTAATAAAGTAAATTATTAATTAAATAAATATTATAGATAGAAAGCAATTTAA
>JABUQX010050976.1:0-12500 GCA_015478945.1 Trachelipus rathkii
TTTAGTAACCGCAATCAACCTGATAGCTTGATCTCTGTCCATTGTATATTGTATTGTACTATTGTATGTAATTATTCATATATTTATAGTAATATTGCTAGAATGCTAGAATAGAAGTTTCATATTGTAATAATATACCGTCTAGATATTCTTGGATATTAGTTTTTGCTGATACTGTTTAGTTGTTATTTAATCTTTAATGATATATTGTTTAGTTAAACTTTAAGACTTTTATTCAACTCATCTTTAATAAACTTTATAATTTGTATTTATTAGATTAAGTTTAATCCACCATACTTAAAACTACTTATTTTCTCTTTCATCCTTCTATCTGTCTTTGTATAAATTAGAGGTGTTACTCTGAACACAGAAAGTTGCAATGTTAAAAATAACAAGTAATAATAGCTGCTGCCATGCGCTTTAAGGTGGTCCCTGTGACATTTTGACTCTGGGGAGGCTAAGGCTTAAGCTCCTATCTGGGCTAGATAATTATAGGAGCACCAATCATTGCTCGTAATAATATTAAGTGAGGAAGTAGGGGATCACTTGTGCAGGGGGCGACCACATTGCTGGCTAATTCAATCTCCCACCCTTTTTTCCATCAATTAACCTGTATTGGGTTGCCTTGAATTAAAACGCAAGCGTGAGTGAATCACCTCTCTCCGCTACATACCCTTATATTTTGCGTGGCGCCCGAACAGGGACCACATTTGAGCGTGGCAGCTTAGTAGATATAACTATAGCATTGTAGATTTTCTAACACTATAACCATATCTTACTATAACCATAGAAAGTAGATACTCTAATACTTTAATAACTAACTGTAGAACGTACATTTAGTGCAATAACATAGTGGAGTATTACATAAAAATAACCCTAGAAAATCATTGTAGTACTAGTATTACTTTAAAAATATTGTACCTTAGAGAAATTACTGTAGTACTGGGATTACCAGATTATTGGAGTAGACGTAATTATTATTTTGTAAACTTATGTGTAAAAACTACGGTAGTAGTGAATTAGTAGTGTAACATAATATTGTGGTGGGTTCGATTCTCCACAATATGTGGTGGGGTTCGATCCCGCTCACTATCCAAATTGTCGTGGGTCTATCCTAACGAGAAGAATAAAACACAGGAAGACAAAAAAAAGAAAACACAGAACAAACAAAACCAATAAGAATTTATTGAAAAAAACACAACACAACTAATTCTTCTCCACACAACACCCAATATTTATATAGTCCGATACCAATAATTCTATGGTTAAATACCGATACCGAAACAATTCGCCGATACCGATACACTCTGCCGATACCGATACAATCTGATACCGATACACAATAACCTTAATTCTAAAATTATTAACCTTAATCCTAAAAAAGATAACCGTAATCCTAAAAAAATATAACCTTAATCCTATCAATTGCCTCGGAATCTCAAGAACATCATTGAGTATAACATATATCTAAAAAATAAAATTAAATAATACAAAATACAAATTATATAATAGTTGGGGGGGGCGGGCCACGTTTAGTGTCTTCTATTTTTTTCTTTCTATCTATAGTTCTCTTATTTTCAATTTTTTTTATCAATTTTCAACTTTTTTAATTTATTAATTATTCTCTATTTTCACTTTATATAATAGTCTTTTTCTATTTAGAATTTTCAAATAATTTCTGTTTATTTCAATTTATTTCTGTTATATAAGTCTTTTTCTATTTTTCTATTTAGAATTTTCAAAAGCTGTAATTTCTTTTTATTTCAATTTATTTTATACAATATTTACAAAATGCTCAGCAGTTGAGCGGAGATCAGCCGTTGATCCAGGGTTTCACTCCAGTAGAAGCCAAACAAAAAAAGCCAGGAAAAAAAAAACTGGAGAAGAAAAAAAACATTCTAAACATTATGAAACTTAGCAAAAATAAATATAATAAATAATAACAATAATAAAAAAAAAATCATTCAAAAGTTTGTTACTTTAATGTTACACAAATTTCATTAAATTCTCATTCATTTAAATTAAATAATTAAATTAAAAAATATTAAAGCAAATAATGAAAGCAAAGCCATAAATTAAATGAAGCAATCAAAGTCATAGAGCAACGCAAATTAAATAATGAAATCAAATTAGGTAGCAATCACGTTTAAAAAATTAAAATTACCTAAACCATCAAACAAATAGAAATGAAAACAATAATGCAAATAAATAAATAAATATCCCTTACCTGGATAATCATCCAGTTTTTTTTTTCTATAAAATTCCGATTCCTGACTCTTCAACCCCTGACAATCCGTGAAACGAAACAAACGAAAAAACAGCCAACTGAAAAAACAATTACACCTTAAAGATTTTCACTCCTTTACCATAAATAAAATAACCATAATGAAAATAATAATAATCAGCTTAATAATAATATGAAAATAATAATAAACAATAATAAATAAATAATAAATAATTCCTACCTCACTCTGGACAATCAAGCTTGTTCCTTCCCTCAGGCTGAGTAGGGAGGAGCACACCACAGTCTTCCAACACCAACAACCCAAACTCTTGAAACGAACGATGAACCAAAACTAAAAAAATAGAAAAAACGAACCTTTAAAAAAATGAACTCATTCGCATCACACACATTACATAATAATAAAAATCAATAATAATAATAATCAGTAACAAAGGAATAAAAGAAATAAGCAATAAAAATAAAATAAATTATAACAATATAAAAAAATATTATATATTACCTTTCTCTTGTCAAGCGTGAAATCGTCAATCTTCTCGTGTGCACCACCACAGTCATCCAAAACATAAGCCAACAATTATTTAAACAAAAAAATATACCCTCTGGTAGAAACCACTGTGCTTCAGCACTCGGGTATAAAACTGGAAAAGAAAAAAACTAAAAGTCAGCAAGTCAAAAAAACAAAAGTGATGACATCCAAGCACACACTCTCCTTGCATCCTAATGGGCAATTCGGAACTCCGCGCCGCGAGAGTAAAATAAAGAAACAAGGTAAACCAACAACCGAAGAAAAATAAAGAAATGACAGTGACCAGTGATCTTAGTTGAGCTCGTCACCCACCACTCTGATTCACACACCATACACTCCCTCAATCACTCATCTCACAATCCCTCATTCCTCAGCTACACAATCATAATGAATATAAACTACCTTTTACTACCCTTTTAACGTGCTTTATCCCCTATGCAGGTGGTAACACCAGATGACCACAGGAAATCGAACTTTAAGGCCAGCTATCCCAAACCAGCACCACCAACGTGTTTGCAGTCGCTTTAATTCATGCCCCCAGGTAGATAAAAATAAATAATAATAAGCAATGAAGCAATAAAGCAATATGATACAAACATAACAAAAAATAGACTCTCTTCACATACCTGGACATCCTTTGAATTCAAAGTGGCCTGCCTGACTATCATTCATCTCGGACTTATACTTTAAACATACTTACCTACCTACAGATTACCACATCCCTCCCACCTAAGTTTGTATCATATTTGAACCAACCACACCAACTATCATTCATCATATTTCCATTCTTCTATAATCCCTTCTTCATAACCCAATCATACTCTGCTACTCGACCTCTATTCCGTGTGCATGGCCTCCTAATTTCCTGAATTCGTCCCTATTTTCACTTTCAACTTTCTCAACAACAACCAATTCATTCACTTCATTCATCCCCTCTAACCTACTTATCTCCCTTGAAATTTCCGAAATGTCTTTACCAATCTCTCTCACCATTGCATTCGCTTTTATCTCATTCACCACTTCATCCAATTCCATACAGAATTTATCCACATCTTCCACTCTCATATTCACACTCCTATCCCTAACATCCCTCAATCCTGCTAACACACTTTCACTCTCATCTAATGGAAACTTACATACAGTATACGTACTTCTTTTCAAATTCTGTTCATTTTCTCCATTATCCCACCAAAAACCCGAAAAATACTCATCATTTTCATCGTCCTCATCAAACAATCTTTTCAATGTCCCTGATTTACTGCCTTTACGTCTCTTTTTCCTTATTTTCTCAACCAACACTAACTCTTTCCCTTTCAACCACAGGTCATCCACTCCTTCCACATTCTCGTCCCTTTCATCATCATTCACCAAAAACTCATATACTGGGTGAGCCTTCAAATATCCAGGTGGCTCCCTCCACGGCCTCAACTGCATCTGATGCGCTCTAAACTCATTCACAATACCATCCTTCTCACTCTCTAACACATAACTAACCCCATTCGACCAAACCTTTTTCACAATATACGGCCCCTCAAACTTCTCTCTCATCTTACTCACATTTAAACGCCCTTTCACAATTACCTCTTTCAAAACTTTATCTCCTACCTCAAAACTTGCAAACTTCAAACTCCCTTTTCTCCACACTTCCCTATCACTTTCAGGCAATCCTAACCTAGGTTTAACAAACTTCTCAAAATTCATCACATACATACATGGAGACATACCAGTTGCCCTATGCACAGTCATGTTATACGCCCACAACACTCTTCCCAGCCAATAATCCCATTCATTCTCCTTTTCACTCATCATTCGTAACATCTCACTCAACGTTCGTACTGTTCTCTCAGCCAAACCATTCGAACTAGGCATATACGGGGTAGTCCTCACATGCTCAATTCCCCAATCACTCAACATTTCCTCAAACGCCTGCCCTACAAACTCTGGTCCATTATCGCTCAACATTCGCTTCGGTTTACACACACACATTGGCAACAATACTTCTCTCACTACCTTAGCCACATTCGCACTAGTTTTATTCTTTACAGGCACAGCATACGCAAACTTACTCTTATGATCCACCATCACAACCATTCCTACATACCCACACGCGGTCACCGGTAACGAAACACAATCAATCACCACTAACTCAAAAGGTTCACTCACGTCCATTCGCAACAAAGGAGGTTTCACATACATTCTCTGATACTTCCCTTTCTGACATTCCTCACACGTAGTCGCAACATCATTCACGATCTTTCGCAACCAAGGGCTAAACACTCTCTCTTTCATACATTCCCATAATTTAAATTTCCCCATGTGTCCATACTTACGATGGATCACTATAGCCATCCCTACAGCTCCAACCACAGAAAACACTGGTACATACAAATCATCCTCTCGCACTTTCCTAATATAATAAACCACATTCGCACAAACCACAAACTTTTTTGCAATACCATAAAATCTTCTATCAACTGGTCCCATCTACACACTTCCTTACTCGACAAAATACATTTTCTCAGCTCATATACCATAGGACATTCCTCTTGCATTACTTCAATTAACAATTCTTCATCCCCCACACCAACTCTCACCATTCCCACAAAATCAGCCACGCACACATCCCCCTTCTGCATTCTAACTACCTCTCGATTCCCTTTCAACAATCTTTCATTCCCTACATCTACGGACAGCCCATTCATTCTTAAAAAATTAATCCCAAACAGAAAACAATAAGGCATTCGTTCTTCATCAAGCACAACAAACCTATGTTCCACCCTCCCCAATGTTCCTATCTCTACTTTCAGCAAAACCTCTTCTAAAGCTACTATCTCCCCTGACCCAATCCCCTTTATCTTTACACTAGTATTCCTCCTAGGAATCTGCCACGTCACTCGCTCAATCTCTCGTACCACAGATGCATTCACTAAAGAAATCTGAGCCCCAGTGTCAATCAATCCACAATATACCTTGCCATCCACCTGCACTTTCACTTCCATTCTTCCACTCTTCCCATGCTCACAATACACTAATTCTTCAATTTCACCTGGACAAATCATTTTCACATCCTCATCATCCTCAATAATACACTCTTCCACTTCCCTTTCCAACACATACTTCCTATCATAACTCTTTTTCTCTATTACCCAATTATAATGTACCCCACTCAAACACTGTAAATGCAACTCATTTTCACTTTGCCTATCAATACCATCATTCCTATAAATAACCGGTTTATCCCCCACCGAAATGCACACACACAACTACCTTAAATAACTTGCTCACCACAATCAACACCTCTTGCAATGGACTCACACCCACAGTACACATAGCCTTCAACTCCTTCATATACTGTCTCACCTTCCTAATCCCTATCTGCTCAGGTTTCTTACACACCTCAGTCATAACTTCCTTCCGCAACTCTTCTATACTCTCAGGCACTCTCGATATCAAACTATCCTTAGCTAAATCCTTTAAACCATACAACACACTTTCAAACATAGAATCACCCCCACCTCTACTTTCTTTCCCTTTCATTAATCCCTTAGGTAAATACTCTGGATCTATCACTACTCTTTCATCCATTCTTTCACTCCCAGGCATTCTTGACATTAAATCTGCTATTACATTTCTTTCACCAGGGACATACTCAACCACATAATCAAAATCACTCAAATCTTCCAACGTCCTTGCAAGCCTGCTATCAACCGTCCTCATTCGCTGCAAATACACTAAGGGTTGATGGTCCGTTCGCACCACAAACTTGACACCATACAAAAACGGACGCAACGACTTTCAGACAAAACCTCAAAGCAGCCAACTCTCTTTCAATCGTGGCATACTATTCGCTCCGTCGATACTAAAGCGCATTTCGAAACATATGCTAATCACGTCGTTTTCTTTGTCATCCCGTCAAATCACTTGCTCTTGCATCAAACAACCTCCCATACAATACCCACTTGCATCCGTATACACTTCCAGTGGCTTAGCATCCTCACTGTAATCAGGGTATGCTAATTCTACATCTTTCGCAACTTCTGCTTTCAACTTTTCAAACGCTTCATTCATTCTGTCATTCCATTTCACAATCGTACTCTTCTTTTTACCAGTCCATTCAGTCAAAGGTTTCATTACACCAGAACAATCTTTCATAAACTTCCTTCCAAACTCTACCAAACCTAAAAATCCCCTCAACTCTCTAACATTCCTAGGTCTAGGAAAATTCCTAACTTTTTCAACAAACTTTTCCGCTTTCTTCAACCCAGTCGCACTAACCTTGTGTCCTAGAAATTCAACCTCATCCGCAAACCATTCACATTTCTCAACTTTCACTTTTATACCCACATCCTCCAACTTTTTCAACACATCATTCACTAACTTCAAATGCTCAGAGAAAGTCTCAGTCATCACTAATATATCATCTATAAACACCATCACATTCTTGCTAGGAAAATCATTCATAACCACATTCATCGCCCTCTGAAAAGCTGCTGGAGCATTGGCCAACCCAAAGCTCAAATTCCGAAACTGATAATGCCGCTTAGCAGTCGAAAAAGCAGTCACACACCTACTATTCTCTTCCACTGGCATCTGATAATATCCACGCACCAGATCCATTTTCGTAAAGACTTTCATCCCATACATACTATACACACATTCTGACACTACACACATAGGAAACCTATCTTTCACAGTCTTTTCATTCACCTTACGATAATCAATACACAACCTCAAACGTCCATCAGGTTTTCTCACAGGCACAATCGGACTATTCCAAGGACTCACACTCTCTTCCAACACACCTATTCGCTCTAACTCTTCACACTGCTCTCTTCAATCTCATTCGCAACAGGGGGAGGAAAGTGACGAGGTCGTTGGTATATGGGGGTGTCCTCCGATAATACAATACGGAATGCAGGCAACTGCGCACCCCCAAAATCCTCATCGCCTTTGCTTAGCGCTTCCCTCCTTTCCCACAACATTCGTACAATCTTTTGCCTCCTTACTTCATTCAACCCTTCAGGCAATCGCACTTTGTCAACCATTTCATCATACACCCAATCCTTCTTCTCAATATCACCAGCAAACACACAGCATTCATTCCCTCTCGAATGCTCTACAACCAAAACCGAATACAAACTGCCAACCACATCACCAACCCTTATACCTCTCACTCTCTTCTTTTTCACATCAGGCACCTTCTGCAGACATACCCTAGGATTATTCATATCTAATATACCGTCAAATACATGCGCTACCCTTTTCACTCTATACTTAGCATCATAACCATCCACCAGAAACATGCTATTCTGGTCTACATCCACACCTACATTCGTATTCCATCCTACTTTCACACTCACTACTCCATCAGTTTTCAAAGACATATCTTCCAAAGCAAACACTTCCACACCTTTTACCAATTTCACTTTCACATCCCCGACTTTATTCACATACATCTGACATCTCCCCTCATTATTCACCTTTTTCTCTATCATCATCCGATCCGGATGGATAACTATCCCATTCACACTCAAAAACTTATAACCTAACAACATATCATACTTCTCATTTATACTGTTAATCACATAAAAATCAGTCTCTTCCATACCTATTCCACCAATCCTAACACTCTCCCTAAATTTCGTCACTACTGGTATCAACATGTTGCTTATCCCCTTAATATTCCCCTTTCCTGACTCTTTCTGGTCCTCCCTTATATTCATTCTATCATACGCACTTTTATACACTACACTGACCATACACCCAGTATCAATCAAAGCTCTCACCTCAATCCCTCCACAATAAACTTTAATACTCATGCACTCATCCACCTGACTAGCCAAAAACACATCCATACTCACACCATTTCTCACCACTTGCACTCCATTCACACATGAGGGCCCACCATCTGTAAACCCTGCCCTTCCTCGTTTCCCGGCACAGTCCCCCTAACCTGATTATTCAGATTATTCATACTCACCATGTCATTCACATTCACAGTCCTATTACTGGTTACTGCTGCTGCTGGAACAATATTGGCAGTACCCCCACTACTAGCCATAGGCCTACTGCCTTCCCCACCAATCACTCCCTGGTACCCCGGATTCATACTTCCCTGACGTCTAATACTCCAGCACATTCCAGCTAAATGCCCCATTTGCCCACATTGAGTACATGTATTCCGAGGAACCCTACACATTCTTGAAAAATGCCCCTCAATTCCACAATTCCCGCATACAGGCTTTCTCACTCTTCCACCTTGTTGACAATCACGAGCCCAATGGTCCATACCTCCGCACCTCCTACACCCAGCCCTTTGCGGGTCTGTGCAGTTCATGGCCATATGGCCCACTTGCCCACAACTGAAACAAGCTCCATTCGCCCACCTGCATTCTGAAATCATGTGTCCCATCTTACCACATCTGAAACACTTCACGTCCCTATTACCTATGTTCTCTCTGTTTCCAATCACATTTCCTCTCACATTCCCTTGGTTATAACCCCCTCTATCATTCACTTGTGCATTTACATTTCCCCCCACTGGTCTATTTACATACACGTCACCCGCATTCACCTGTCTATCATTACCTCCACCTCCATAAAAATCTTCTAAAAACTTCACCATCACCTCATAGGGGTTTGCTCTCAGAGCATCTCTATATGACTTGTACTGAGGAGGCGTTGAACCCCTCTCATTCACTCCCCTGCCACTATAAACATCCCGTCTTTCATTCTCCTCTCTCTCTCTTTCATTTGTTTCAAACTCTCTATCCTCTACTATCTCCAACACATCCTTCCAACGTAGTCGCTCTCCCGCCCATCTCATTTTCCTTTCTCCTTTCTCCTTGCATTTATAAATTCCGCCACTGCGGATGGAATAGTTTCTAAAAACTTCTTCAATAACCTTTTATTATCACTCACATCCTCATTCCCAAATTTCATTCGCGCCAACGTTTCCAAACGATGTGCATACATATCTAATCTTTCACTCTTTCCCCTTCTAGCTTTATCGAAATCATGCACTTTTCGATATTTTACCCCTCCTTTCACTCTTTCCACTTGTTCCAATATTCTCTCTTTTACCACTTCATACCTCGGCTCACCCATACTAGCAATCGCCTTATAAAAATCAAGCATTCGTCCTTCCAAAAACTCCCCTAACTCTTTCACCCAAAACACTTTATTTTCATCGAATTTCTCCTTACAATATTTCTCATACTCCATGAAAAATTCACCCACATCCTTAGTCCCGTAAACATTATATTTGTTGATTCTAGGAATGTCCCTAATAAGGACACTCCTAGAAACTTTGACATTGGAGGAGCTGGACGAGTCCTCTGACCTGGTATCGTCATCATCATTCACTCCCACTTCCTCAATCGTACTGCTGTATAAAGAGTCTATACTCTTACTCTTAGCTAGCACTCTTCTTTCATGCCTTCTATTCTTTGACGTCTTCTTCTTCTTCTTATCCTTTCTCTCTTTCTTCTTGTCGTCTTCTTTCACTCTTCTCTCATCCTTCTTCTCATTCAAACCATCTACTCCATCTAATCCATTCACAACCTGTCCACCATTCCCTTTCACATTATCTATTTTATCTACTATCCTAGGAGTAGAGGTTACCTTCTGTTTTTCACCTTTCTCCTCAATCACTTTCGCAAATCTCTGATTTAATAAGTCATCCACACGAGAGGCCATTAACTCATCCACTCGTGAAGAAATTTTCTCTTCCATTCTCTCTTCCATTCGTCTTTCCATCTCTCTCATTCCTTCTGACAATACTCTCACTCTATCAATTAAATCTTCATTCTCTTTTTCCTTCTTGTGAAATGCTTCCTTCCATCTTTCAACCTCTAACTTCAATTCCTCTACTGTACTCATCCTTACTGTCTATTTGTCCCCTTTGTCCTCCGTCAAGAAGGCCCCACGTTGGGCGCCAGAAATATGTGGTGGGTTCGATTCTCCACAATATGTGGTGGGGTTCGATCCCGCTCACTATCCAAATCGTGGGTCTATCCTAACGAGAAGAATAAAACACAGGAAGACAAAAAAAAAAGAAACCAGAACAAACAAAACCAATAAGAATTATTAAAAAAACACACACAACTAATTCTTCTCAAACACATTATTCACCCAATATTTAATAGTCTCATTAACCAATATTCTATGGTCAATACCGATACACGATACCCGAACAATTCGCCGTACGCGATTACACTCTTGTCGAGGTCAAAGACTCGGAGTCAAAACAATAAGAGGGGAGAAACAGATAACAAGATCCGAGTAAATATGTTGACCGAATACTAATTAACGATTATTAGAAAAATAAAATAAGGTAAGGATTTATACAAAATAGAGAAGAGAGACATGAGAAACATACACAGATATAACGGAAAACTGAAAGCGAACAATTAAAATTCGATATTTTGTAATTATATGTATATATTGTAAAAGCGATTAAAGGTAAAACATTTTTTAGGATTAAGGTTAAATTTTTTAGAATTAAGTGTTATTGTGTAGGTATCGGTCCAATCAACATGTACATCGAGAGGTAATCCGCACGATTTTATATCTACGAGAGAGATTATTTATAAGGCAGACTGGTGAATATCGGTATCCCGTAAAGAATATATGTGTTCGTTTATTACGGATGTATCAGCGTATTCTTGAATACCTACAATATAGTACATATTAATATTAGCATTATACTAGACACATCATAAATTTGGTAAGTTTATTGTGTCGGGAACGAAATTCAGGTTTGTCGCAGTTATATGCTGTGTTTTATTTTCCGTCAAATAAATTTCTTTAATTTGTGGTTTTCTTGTAATATTTCTAACTTCTTTTTATTTTTTTCTTAAAGTTCCTTTATTGTGTCATCACAAGTTTATTTTTTCTTAATTTTTTTAATTTCCCTTTTTTTTTTTTTTCAATTCTATAAGGTTCTAATATTTTTTTTTTTTTCACATATTTTTCTTTTTCTATTATTTTTTTTTCTATTTATAGTTCCTTAATTTTCATTCACTTTTGATATTTCCTCAATTTTATCCGGTTTCTAATTTCTTCCCTTTAAATCTTATCTTACGTATATTTGTTCCTTTCCTTTATTTTACATATGTACAATTTTTCTCTTGCTGAAGCATCTGCCGTTCATCCGCAAGTTAAAATCCAGAAACAAGGAAGACCAAAAACGCCAAGTAAGAGCCAAAAAAAAAAAACAAAGCTAGAATGAAAAATAAATATCTAAATGTGAAAACTAACAAAAATGAATACTAAAAAAAACTATATTTGATGATACGATGTTTATGATCTATTTTATTGCTATTTATTTTAGTCTTCCTTGTGCTTAATATTCAATATATGAATTAAATTACTATCCGTAAATTCATATTAAATTATTAATTAATAAATTAAAAAAAATTTCTAGAGATAATCGCACAAACGAGATCATATACTATAGGTGAAGAATAGTTGGAGCCTCAGCATATATTCGAAACCATTACACATACAAACTAACATAAATTAATTATATGAATTGGAAAATTCGAGGATAATAAAACCATTCCGACACAAAAATCAAATTATCGACATGAACTGAGATCCCTGATACTCCAATACCTCAGGGCTTTTTTTTGATGTTACGAAGAGGTACAATAGGGGAAAGCTAAGCTATCACCTTAGCAGCTTACGTATGATGCTAAACTTATCCAAGCGACTACAGCTCCGAGT
>JABUQX010050976.1:17500-20644 GCA_015478945.1 Trachelipus rathkii
TCTTTACCTAAAATAAAAAATTATTACCACCTTCAATAGAAAATTATTCTTGAGGACCATGGTTTACTAAGGTCTATATTATATATATATATATATATATATATATATATATAATATATTATATATATATATATATATATATATATATATATAATATATATATATATTATATATATAATATATATATATAGTACTATAAACAAGATTTGCATTTGCTTAAAATTAAGTACACAATAAATTTCACATAAAAATAAACATGCCTACTCTAATATTTAATTAGCATTACCTAAGCTTTTATCAAAATTTACCTTATCTATAAGTTGGTGCACCTTTAAAAAAACCCTTTCCTTCTTCGAGAAGAAGAATAACGTAAAAGTTGTAAACAACGTTGCCAGTTTAAAATGAAATCTACAGAAAAATCTGTAGAAGATGCCAGGCCTGTGACATTTATATTTACCATGCAATTATGATGGTAGTTTTTACGGAAATTAAATTAAAATTTATCATGTTCCAATATGATTTATTTCTTTTTATCAAATTTATTTGTAAATAAGGTTATATGCAGTTATTATATATATATATATATATATTATATATATATATATATATATATATATATATATATATATAATATATATATATATATATATTATATATATATATATATATATATATTATAATATATATATTATTTATATATATATATATATATATAATATATTATAATATATATATTTAATTATTATATATTATATATATATATATATATATATATATATATATATATATAATATATATATATTATATATATATATATATATATATATATATATATATAAATGAGCAGAAAGGGCAGTGATCAGAGTGGAGAAGTTGGCAGAACAAGAAACGAGACGAAATTATGAACGGGAAATGCAGGTAACCCTAAGGAATGGAGAAGAAAATGAAGACTTTCAGGATGTCATCAGGGAAGTGGCAAAGAAAACTCTTGGTAAAAGATGAGTAGGAGGTACTAGGAAGAGACATACACCATGGTGGAACGAAGAAGTGAAAAAAGCAATTAAGAAAAAAACAGAGAAAATGAGGAAGTGGCTGAAAAGAAGAACAGCTGCAGCAAGGGAGGAATATGTACAGGCAAGGAATGAGGCAGAGAGAAAAAAGAAGAGCAAAACAGATGGAGACAGAGAGAATGGCAGGAGAAATAACGAGAGATTTGGGCGAAGGGAAGAAAAAGCTGTTTAAGATGGCGAAGGCGTAAAGAAAACCAAAAAAGCGTAACTAGACATAAAAGATAGCAAACGGAGAGATTCTTTCGTGAGACCGCAAAGAAGAAATGAATAGATGGACCGAATAACTATGAAAATCTGCCTAATTGTAGAATACAGAGAACAAGAGGAAGAAGCTGCAGATCAGAGAGGAGGAGGAGGAAGAGGAGGATGAAGGCGGAGAGATAACGGTGGAGGAAATAGAAGAAGGCTTAAAAAGGATGAAGAAGGGTAAACGCTCGCAGGAGAGGAGTAGTGGCTGTGGAGTTGGTGGTGGAAGGAGGAGAGGAGCTGAAAGGGAGAATCATCAGTTTGATGAACAAGTGTTGAAGAGAGGGAAAGGTGCCGGAAATGTGGGGCAAAGCAATAAATAATTATACCGATTATATATAGTAAAGGCAGATGCTGGAAGCTTGTAATAATTTATAGGGTATCTCAATGATGGGACCCATCTGACGAAAAATATACGAAAAGAATATTGAGAGGAGGTTGAAGAGAAGAAGGTAGAGCCGAGACTCGGAGAAGAATAGTACGGTTAAGAACTGGCAAGAGGAACGACTGACCTACTTAATTCACACTGAGAATGGTATTCGGAGACGATGCGGAAATCAGGGCAAGAGATTCTTTGTGCTTCATTGAATCTCCAAAAGGCATTCGATTCGGTGCCAAGGAAAAAGCCTCTGGAGAGCTATGGAGAGGAATTATGGACGTGGAAGGGTAGATTAAAGAAGGCGATAGAAAATATGTTATGAGAAATGCAGCTGTAATGTTAGAACTGAGTTGCGAGAACGATAGATGGGTTGAGGTGAAAACAGGAGTGAATCAAGGGAGTGCTTTTATCGCCACTAACTTGTTTATATTATATTTAGACGTGGTGATAAGGAAAGTGAAAGAAAGACTGGGAGAATTTGAAGGGGACATAAGGGCCGTATGCGGACGATCTGGCATGTTGAAGCGAGAGAGAGGAGGCGATTCCAGAGGTGGTGGAGTTGTTTGTGCGGAGGAGTTGGAGGAAGCAGGGATGAAGCTAGATGAACATACAGAAGACAGAGAATATTAACAGTAACCGGAGAAGGAGGAGGGATGAGAATGATGGTGAGAAAGGAGGAGGTGAAGGCGGTAAATAACCTGCAATTATCTCGAAGGATGTTTTAACAGAAGGGCGAGGAAGTGGGACAGAGATTACGTGCTGAGAAATGGAAAAGTATGGATTTTAGTTATGAAAGCGGTCCCTACCCCATGATGAAAACAGAAACATCAGAATAGGGTTAAAAAGTGATTGTTGAAACCTCCAGAAATTCAAGAGCATATGCGTCGAATAAGATCACACCGTACCGTTTTCCTCCTGCATCATGACAATGCTCGACCACATTGCAGTGCCCAAATGCTTAAACTTCTAGGTCAAAAATCACCCACCCTACAGTCCTGATCTGGTCCCCAGTAATTTTAACTAATTTTCAAAGTTGAAGGAGAGTCTCCAAGGAGTGAGGTTTGGTCCAGATGATAAGGTAAAGAGAGCGGTGTTAGACTGGTTTCGGTAAACGGTTCAAGACTTTTTTTCAACCAGTTTTGAGAAGTGGGTTAAACGTTTGCAGAAATGTATTGACGTTCGAGATTATGTAAAAAAAAAAAAATGTACATGCTCATTGAATAAACCTTTGACATTTTCTCAGTCTTTGTTTCATTACCTATCTCTGCAGTGTAATAGATTTTACAGCAGAATAAGCGTTACTTTTCAGCCCGAACTAGTGTGTGTAATGATAGAGTTGCATGCAAATACCAGAAATTTACCATATAATTTCTGTTGTTACGCAAAAGATGCAATGATATTGTCTCGTTTGTTCTTCTATTAATTCGGCAAAAGGGCAGTAGCGGACCT
>JABUQX010050977.1:0-10000 GCA_015478945.1 Trachelipus rathkii
TCGTATTAATCTAAGCTTAATACTATAGTTTTATTTACTTATTATTCACTATTATATGTTATATAGTAATTGATTATAGACTATTATATATATTGAGTAATTAATATATATATATATGATATGTTATTAATTATTATAGATATATACAATAACCCTTAAGTAATAGGAGTGTGCTATATATATTATGTAATATGGAATATTATTGTAATAATATTATAGTAAGCATTATAGTATATTTTAGTAATTCTCAATACTAATGGTGTTGTACGGTGCGTTCGGGTATATTATCGTCACCTCATTGTAGGGGAATCTCTAGGAGGTTCACAATGTTTCAGAAGATTTTTGGGGTGACTAAGGCAAGATAAATCTTTTGGGCTTGGGCGGTAAGCTTTTTTTGTCGCTCGGCATACATGCTAGAAAGTTATTGGTAACACTACAAAAACACTTTTGGTAAAGTAATTAGAGTTTATTTTATTTCTAAGAAATGAATCAATTATTCTGAACAGATTCACCTTTCACGAGGATTCTAAATCAGGTCTATTGGTTTCAGTTGTTATCACTAACACGATAGTTTTTACGTCTTTCTACCTGGGGTACTGGCTGACTTACTTGGGTTATCAACCACACAGATCCACTCACACACACACACACACTACGACGACACACACTCATATTATTACATTATATTAGTTGATAGTATAATACTTCTGTTATATTTACTACTCTAATATTATATTTTATCATTAATATAATATATTAGTTAGTATTATCTATATATATATAATTATATATATATATATATATATATATATATATATATATATATAATAATATATATGGATATATGTATAGTATTTATATAATATATATTATAATATATATAGTTAGTAATCTTACGTATATTGACTGCCTCCCACCTTTTTCAATAGGAAGGAATGAGGATCGCTTTCAAACTTGGGAATATATAGTCTATTTGATTGTAAATTAAAGCTCGAAAACCGACGAAGTTTTCAACGTCGCTAGGCGTGCATAAGGGGGGTCCATCCCCCGTAGAGACGTATGAGTGAAAATATAATGTCGCTTTTAACGTCCTTATTGCGCGCTGCAAATTCCGAGTGATAATTAAGCTTAACGATAAGCCCAATTCAAACAGGTTGGATACCAGCCGAGTTTGGTGACCTATAGGTCCCCTAAGATAGGGGTGTGTCCCTTTTAGCAGCCAAGGTCAAATATGCTGAAAACCATTGTTAGGCTTAATACTGAGTTAATTTGGTAGTTAAATATTATTGAATGTATCAAAATGCTGAGTATAATGCGTCATATACGAGAATTTACGTTCCTCTGCGCTTAGGGATGGCCCGCAAGAGGACTGATTATAATATACGATATTGATATTTTTTTCCATAGTAATCTGAAAATAAATATCGATGAATATTTTTTCAAAGCCGTATGATCGATATAATATCGATATATTTATTATTTTCAGTATCTAGAATCAAGATATATGTTATTTTTATATTTTTTACTACTCATAGATTTTGAGGTAGTTTTCTTTTATTTTTCATAAAATACATTAAGAAAAAATAAGTATTGCTTATCTGGCAAAGCATTTGTGCCAGTTGATAATAATGGTGTCGCAGGGCAAGGGAAAGAAGTTCAAGATGATCATACGAGAATTCGACATATAGAAATCATCCAATCGTGGAAATAAACTTATACTTGCGTATTTACTTATTTACAAAGATAAGATACTTTATAAAAAGTAATGAAGTATCCTTATAAATACAGGACAATTTAGTTTTGATGTTTTAAGGTTAATCTTTAATTAAATTTTAATCATAATTTGAAATTGAGGATATAGATTTAAGTTTAATATGCGAAGTAATTTTCTACTTTACTCTCGAAAGCTTTATTCTCTTGTATAAAATCACCTCCACTGTACTAATTATAGAGGGCCATGATTAGTGTTACTTTTTAAAAGTATATATAGTATATATATATATATATTATATATATATTAATATTATATATTATAATTATATTATATATAATACTATATATATATAATATATTATATAGATATATATATATATAGATAATATAATATATATTATAATATATATCTTATACTTATATATATATATATTATATATATATAATATTTAACTTATATATTATTAATATAATATATATTTTATATATTTATATATCTTATGATAATAATTGAATAAAATATATAATATATATAATGATATATATAATATTAATATATAATATATATATATAATATATATGGTCAAGGGTCCTGATAGCTGAACAACCTGTATCTTAAAAACTGAAAGTAGCTACATACATAACATTAATTATACATATTTTTATGAAAATTCAGACGAACATATTTAAATGCAGTGAGCAATGATAGAAAAAATAATGAATGAATGATGAGAGAAAACAGGTATATATGTAATAAATGAGGGCATTATAAGTTCATTTCTAGTGTGCACGATATAAGTTTTTCATTCGTGAGTAAGAGTTTTGGTAATCGTACATTATATTGATCTAATAAGATTGACGAGTGTGGAGAAGTCGAATTGTTTGGAGGTATAGAGAGGATCAGGTTAAATATGTTTTTTAGTACTGTCAATGAGCATATATTCTATGTTTTTATGACTGAAAAGTAATAGCACGAACATACCCAATAATAGCCAAAACAATTCAATACATAAGTTAGAAGGCTTTAATTTGTCTAAAGGAATGACAAGAGTTTTGAACCTAAACCTGAACCTAAACACTAAGTACACCTAACGTATAATATGATATGAGTAGTATATATATAATATATATATATATATATACTATATATATATATATTATATAGTATAATATATATATATAGTATATATTATATATACTTGTAAATATATATTAGAAATTATTCAGCTATTTATCAATATATAATTATTCCTTCACACTCCATGTAACTAGAAATGTTTTTCTAATTCACCAATTAGTGAATTCTTCTTTTTTCTGTTTCGTCTTCTTGCAGTCCACAGGACGCGATGAGGGTTCGATGACTGCAGAAGAAGATAACCTGGAAAATGGCCTTACGGTCAGATGCTATTTCAGCCGTAGATTTAATATTTAATATTAATATATTATATTTGGTTTTTTATTTAAATAATTAATAAATATTTTATTGGCCGTTTAAAATAGTCGTGAATTCAACTATATATATTAATATCTTATTAAATGAATACAGTTTATTAGATATTTATTTCAATTATATATATTATATATATTATAATATATATAACACCTAGAATATATATTTGTACTATTAAAAATTATAGTACTACACATATAACATGATATAAAGCATTATTTATGAATCTTATTAATAGCTCCTTTTAATTAAGTTTATATATTTTTATTTTTTTTATTTATTAAATAAATATTTTATTGGCCCGGTATTAAAATAGTCCGCTGAAATTCCCAATGTAATCAGTTTTTTATTGAGTTATCAGCAGTTTTTAGATACAGGTGTCCAGCTACTTCAAGGACGCCCTGGCCCAATATAATAATATATATATAATCATTATTAAAGTATACTAAGCGTTAGTATATATATATATATATAGCGGTATATATATATATATATATATTAAATATATTTCCTATATTTATAACGCTATAATAATCTCTTGTATATAAAGGTGTTTATATTTAATAATATAAGCCTTATTATCTTATTAAACTATTATAAAAATTAAGAGACTATTTCGTGGAGAATTATAAATAAACGATTTTTCCATATGCAGTATAATTGGGATATTTTTATTAAACGGAGGGATTGAGACTAAATCAAAATCCGCGGATGCAAGTATATTGATGATTATTTATAATATCCGATAATCTTCGTAATATTTTTTGTGATAATATATCTGATATCCTAACTCTGCGGCATCCTTTTTAACCCCCGTGGGGGGTGGCCTGCTTCCTAAACATATAGTTGAATCGCTGAGATGAAAAACTTGGAGAAGATTCGGAGCCGGGTCGGAAGTTGGAGTCGGAATTCGGATCCAGAGTCCAGGGAACCCCGGAGGGGGGGGGTGTGTTGAGGTGGATCTCATTGAGAAACATATGTATAGCATAGATAATGCATGGAATTCAAAACATATGTAAAGATATAATGACAGAATTGTGGAAATGAATCGGTAAGGTATGAAAGAGGAGTAGCTGAAAGTAATGCAGTCAAAATCAGAAGCTGTGTGGCACTCTTCTGAGTGGCACCAGCGTGCTAGAGTCGGTTGTCGCTTCTCTGACTATAATAAACATTCGTATAAACAACAATGTTGTTACCTTATATTCAGGTTATTGGTTCTATAGTAATCGAAAAGATAGATGGTTTTTGGAAGTATACCTCAATACCAAGAATAAAAAAAATAAAATAAATAACAATTAAATAAATAATTTCTTAAGTGATCCACTTCTTTATATATGTATAAATAACATTACAATTTATACGGTTAGTTTAACATACACAGCTAAAGTAGCAAGGTAAAAGTCATAATACAGTCTAAAATCAAAACTAGCGCCTCCTCACTCAGCCCTGCCATGTACATCTATTGATCCTATTAATCTAATTGAATTTGTCTCAAGCGCATAATTTTTCTACGTAAATTGTCTATGTTTTAAATCCAAACATTACTAAAAAATCAGTAAAATCAAATTTAAAAACCTTGCGTAGAACCCTCCTCAGCACTTCACTACACTAGCTCTATTTGACCTAGTATTTTCTAGAGTATAAATTGTCATGTTTTAATACCCTAAATCCATTAATCCAGTAAATCAAACCACCCACTATATCCTCCTACCCATTCGTGATCTATTGCTGTATCTGATACATCATAAGGTCCAACATTTTTACTAAAATTATCAGACTTTCTACTAATAACAAAATCAGCTATAAACTCGAGACTCCGGCTCAACCCACTGAGAGAGCCTTGCATAATCAATCCTATGATCTATCTGATAGCTATCGAATTACAAGTAACATTTCGGAGTATCAATTTTTGGATAAACCTAACAAAAAAATAAAAACAAATTTCTTTTATACACACACTGATAACGCAAAACACTCGAAATATATGAGTGACGAAACAAAGTTTTCACATTAATAAATATTACTATATGGCTAATATCATCTGAACTGATGAAATATATACACACCCACGAGACGAAAACCTGACCACCAACGTTAATACATGAAATAAAAAGATATACAAGTTTAACAAAAGTATTACAGTAACTTTAACGAATCAGATAAGAGTAACCAACATACATACATAGCACTCTCAAAAACGTAACCTACCAGGATAAATTTTGTCACACGATATCTCAACAGTAACAAGACATTAAATTTAATATTAACATGGTAATACTTAACTAACACATTTTATCACATACATTGAGGCTAATCGTTAATCATGAGTAGGAGTTATCAAATAATATATTAAGTGTGCTATAACTGGTAATAGTATTTTCTCGCATTTGGACAGAGGTTTCAAGCTCTCATCTAATTACATACACTGACGATGTATTATTAGTACCATGGTAGCTCGAAAACATACCAAAAGCACCCTAGCGTAAGAGCGTAAAAGCTGGTTACATTAACATATAGAGTATACCATTATCGATATATCTCATGTGAGTAGAGCATAAACATTATAATCCAAAACAGTCAATCACCGTTAGCTCACAACTGTGTTCAATGTAGTATCCTCTCTAACATAACAATGTTTAATTTATATTGACACATGGTAAATCCACACTTTACTATATCAACATTATTGGCTTATGAGTCATAAATCGGAATCAAGTTGCAAGATCACAAGCTTGAACGTGAACAAGTGTTTCAACATCATGAAAGCGCAGTAGCATCACCTGAATTCTATGGGAAATAATGTACAAAGCCAATAACCTAACATACTTAAGCGTGAATACGTAACATTATCAAGAGGGTTCAGACACTTACAACATTGAGTAGGCTAACATATGCATGGCAAAACGAACCTTAGCCTTAAGACTGAAGTGAACATATTTCTAACAATACTCGGTGTAATTTACTTAACAATAGATTTAGACATGGTTAACAAAACTTATCATAGCCAACGCTAATTATATATCTCGACGAACGAATGATTTTTAGCTATAGGCGAAAAGTTTTCGACAGATAATAACGCTTACATAGCATTCATCTGAAGGTTGGCTAAGCAATATAATCGCACAACGACAAAGCCTAACATATCTTAGCTGGAATAAACTGTTAACGTTAAAAAAAATTGCACTTAACAACAGTAAGGTACTTTCTGATTGCTACAAACGTAACTTTAGTTCATGCCTTTTTTTCAAGCATTATCATCACTATTAACTGTACATGCTAACCACTGACATCAGTCCATTATTTTGTCAAAAATGTATCATAAACCTTGACCGATAATTCTCATACAGACCAACGAATATATGGCAGACGTAACAACAGTTTTTTCCTACAATTATCGATGGAGTATTATTGGTGAGAACAAGAATTTATCATTTAAACCTTACTAAATATCATAATACCAACAATAATTGCAACATAACAAGTTTTTATCCAGAAACATAACATAAATTATATTAACAAATTTATCCAAACTATAACATAAAAAATAAGGTTCTTTGAAAAAATATCATAGAAAGGTGTAATAGTTTATTCCCGAATTTTTAAAGCAGTATACAGTAAAGTCAAACCACCCGGTCCCCGGTCTCCGGCCCGCTCCTATCTTAACCCGTCCATGACTTTTGATCTTAGATCTAATGATTCATAACATCATAACATAACATACCTAATTTACGAATAAACAGTTATTAACCAAGAGTATCTATAGCAACACATCACCTCTCCGAGAGAAAACCCAATGGGATGCGCCCTTTAAAGGGTGTGAATCCTGAGAGGGGGGATCACCCGAAGGGTGTAAGCGCGGTTTTAGGGCTCAGATTATGTTAAAATATCTACTATGAAAAGTGTGAAATTAACCACTGATTTGTTAGAGAATGATGATTTTGTAAGATTTACGTGTATAACAGACGATGGTGTTAGAGAACGTGAGTGTTTATTAAGTTTTTTGTTTGAGTAATGCTAGTTTGCCCAAGAAATTTTGCTAATGTCTACGTTTATTCATAGTTCAATATGATTTATACTCGAGACGAGTGAAACTTTGATGA
Source organism: Trachelipus rathkii (assembly GCA_015478945.1). NCBI lineage: Eukaryota > Metazoa > Arthropoda > Malacostraca > Isopoda > Trachelipodidae > Trachelipus > Trachelipus rathkii. Next base: position 7,264 of record JABUQX010050977.1, read on the forward strand.
AGATAGTGTCAATTCATAGTTACAAGATGGCTGGTACTTTTGATAGATTGGTCACTTTGTTAAGGGATTTTGGTTTAGATAATACGTCTTTACCTATTGCTGATATGCGGAAAAGAGGGAACATATCGAGTATTGTATGACCTGTTAGCTATTCCTTGATAAGTAGGGAATTTTTCAAGGTTGTTCGGATTATTCATAAACGCGAGGTGGTGTTAGTTGTCCACTTCGTACAAACACTTACCACTGGCAGCATACTCAGATCAGGGAGATTGAGTGAATAGAATATAATGACATTCACTGATGCTAAGCCATAACTTTGTTTTATGCGTAAGAATTTCGTATAAGTGTGCAAGATTGTATATTATTTAAGCAACATTATTTATTATGCTTATTTGGATATTGCACAAAATTGAGTACTGAAAATATGCACTTTGTTATTTTATATAGTACTCATAGATTCATCATTAATGCGTCGGATGGGTGCCCGGGCATAGGGGACAGGTGAGAGCTAGGCGGAGAGTGGGTTTTGATTTACTGATTAACTCGCGTTATAAGATTCAGTAAAGGCTACTATGACTCTATCACCTGTGATAATTTACATCAATAACTTATTTTTTATGTTATGTCAGGGATAAAATTTTTTGGTTATGTTTTATGTATGTGGTTATAACACTGATATTTATTTGGTTTTCGTCTAAGGGGCAATTTTAATTCTAATCACGTGTAGTGTGTGAATATATATTGATATTGTAGAATATAGACGTCTCATTAGATGAATTTCATTTCGTTAATTGTGTTACCAACAGATTGATGTAAAAACTGGAGTAACAATTCGATTAGAATTCTAACCGATATCAGTAATGAATAGATTTAGCACCCAGAAATTATGGACCTTAAACTCTAATCTTATATCCTCCAGCCTCATTACGATGTTAATGTAAATACCAATTGTTCGTATGTTCAGATCACCGAACTGCCCTCGATATAAAGGCTTGTGAAAGGATTGCCGTTTGTGCGACGTGTTACGGAAACTTACTCTGAATAAACCTGAGTCCTTGTTTAAGTGCTCGGAAAGTTTGTTAATCGATTAGTTATGCTTCTGATACCGTAATGGTGTGTTTAGTTTGGTCGTTGTACATTATTTTTGTTCAGGTATGTTATGTTAGCTGTTATTAATGTAGAACTGAACTCTTAGTCTACGTTCCACATCATTTCATGGTTAGTATATTTAAAGAACTTATTTTGTGTTTATGCTTGACACGATCAGTGGCATCTTATTGTCTTTAAACAAGACAAAAACTTGTTCACAATACTCTATTACTGGCATAACATAGCTATTAAACAGCTTACTTATAACTTTCTTGCTCTTGTAAGGACATTGCGATTTATTATACCTAACATCTTACTAGATTTATTTCTTGCTTCCAAACACTAAAGCAATTTCAAATTACTGTTTATAATCACACCTAACTCATTTTCATGGTTCACAGACTCAGACTATTCTGTATTCAAATCGTAGTTAAATATTTTATTTGAGTAACCGAGGTGAACATCCTTACACTTTTTTTATTAAAATAAATTCATATGCCTCTTATCTACGCACACAAAAAGTTTATCAAGATCATTTTGAATCTTTGCACATCCATCATTATTCCTTACTGAAGTAGCAACTTTGGTACCATCTGCAAATTTTGAAACTTTATATTTAAGACCCTGGTCGAATTCATTAATATATATATATATATATATATATATATATAATATATATATATATATAATATATATATATATATATATATATAAATATATATATATATATATATATATATATATATATATATATATAATCACCAACCTTCTTTTATTTAAAGATTGGGGGTAAGATGAGCAACATGCACCGGAGACACAAAAGTAGTAGAAGAATTTGACGCAAGTCGATAATAAAGCCCAGCCTTACCGCCTCCTTTATACATTTTAGTGAGAACCGTCGCACTCAGAAAATTCACCCTAGAGCTTCACGGGCGGACGGCGTTCGGGATTCTCAACTATATGGCATTTTTCGTCAAATGTTCTTCATCCCTTGGCTCACAGGTGAAACCACAATACTCCCACTCATGAAACCCCGCCATTCACTCATATTAGGCATCTTTCTTTTCTCCTCTGACAAACTCACATTTCTCTCCTCCAGGCATTCTTTTACTGACTCAAACCACTTTTCCTTCGGTCTCCCAGTCGGTAGATTGCGAACACACCCACTACTATAACATTTACTAACCAACCGATTCCACTAAACCAACCGACTACCAGATCCATACTTTTCACATGACCAAACAATCTCAACGTACTTTCATTTATTCTCTCATCTACCCCTTTCTTCACCCCGCAAAACTCTCTAATACGTTCATTCCTCATTTTCCTTTTATCAATTCTTCCCACACCTAACACAGACCCCTAAGATTGTCCATCTGAACATATTTTACTTTAGATCAATAACTCTTATTCCAGACCATAGTCTCACTTCTATACATTAACACAGTTAACAACAACATGCTCTTATGTAAGACCCTAGCGCCCTCAATATTTAGTCCCTTTACATTCACTAACGATTTAATTGCACCAGCCACCTTCCTGCCTTTCACAACTTTCCTACTACACTATGCATCATTCGTTCCCTTTTCATCAAGCATATACCCTAAATATTTAAACTGAGATACTTGTTCCAGCTGCTCACCATCTA
>JABUQX010050977.1:27500-37500 GCA_015478945.1 Trachelipus rathkii
AATATATAATATATATAATAATAATAAAATAATAATAAGTAATAATAATAATAATAATAATAATAATATAATAATAATAATGATATAATTTAATAATATTAAGTTAATAAAGTAAAATAATTAATAATAAATTAATAATAATAATAATAATAAATAATTACATAATAATAATCACCTTAAGAGTAATTTGAATACTAATCTTTAATTCTAATGCATTAGTATATTAAAATAATAATAATAATAATATATAAGACTAATAGTAATAATAATAATATATTATAATAATTAATAATAATAATAATTAATAATAATAATTATATAATAATATAATAATAATAATAATAATAATAATAATAATACTAATAATATAATAATAATTAATAAATATATAATTTAATAATAATAAAATAATTAAATAATAATTGAATAAAATAATAATAATAATTAATATATAATAATTTAATTATATAATAATAATAATAATAAAATAGATAATATAATATAATAAAATAACTAATAATATTAATAATAATATTAATAATAATAAGATATATTATAATATATATATAATAATAATAATTATATAATAATTAATAATAATATGATTATATATATAATTAATTATTATATAATTAAGTAAATAATTAATGTTTATTTAATAATTATTTTTATTATTATTATTATTATTAATTTTATTTAATTGATTTATTATTATTATTGTTATTATTATTATTTTATTTATTATTATTAGTTATTATTATTTATTTATTATTTATTTATTATTATGTTGATTATTATTATTATTATTATTATTTTTTATTATTATTATTATTATTATTATTAGTTATTATTTATTATGTATTATATTATTATTATTATTTATTATTATTTTATTATATTATATTTATTTATTCTTATTATTATTATTATTTATTATTATTATTATTATTTATTTTTATTGCTATGTACATATTGTTTTATTATTATTGTATTATTATTTTTATTTGATTGCTACTCTGTTATTTTTTAACAAATTATTATTATTTTTTACTGATTATTTATTTATTATTTGATTATTATTATTATTATTATTATTATTATTATTATTATTATTATTATTATTATTATTATTATTATTATTATTATTATTATTATTATTATTATTATTATTTTATCTGTATGCAATGATTCTTCGCTCTCCATAACACGAAGGCATCTTCACCATCAATCAAATTAATTTGTGGGTAACGGCTATGATGAATATTTTGCTAATAGTTCCACAATATAATAAAACGATGTATTAGCAAAAAAAAAAAAAAAAAAATTTAACATATAAATTAACTTCACAAATGTGTCAAAAAAGTTCTATAAAAAGACACAACAGAAAATACTTCATCTAAACTTCTCCAGAAGAAAAATCATGTCACTTCTCAGAAAGGGTGTCCATAAGTCCGAAAAACTCTTAAAGTAGGGGGCTTACAGCCATCCTGGAGGTTCAAAGGTAAGAGCGTCGGACTTTCTTCTCAGAGTCGCTTCGTCGAATTCTTTTTCCTTTGAAAGATTAGAAGAAAACTATTCCTGTAGAGATCATTTCTTCAGGACTTAAGAGCTTTGTTGAAGACTTGTATATTGTTGCAATATTTCGCCTCCGAACTCGAGGCATCTTCAGGCAAAAATGAAATTAATTTGTGGGAACGGCTATGATGAATATTTTGTTAATAGTTCCACAATATAATAAAAAGATTTAATCGCCAAAAAAAAATTAATATATTTTATCATCAGGGTGGCATAAAATACATTCCAGAGGTTTTGTATCTTATAATATTCTTGCAAAAACCTTTGTTGCACAAGTAAAGTTAACTCACTACATTGATAGGAAAAAAGCATCACAACATAGAAAAAACTAACATTCAGATAACAAACGTAATACTCCAACCGCAAAAAAATCATCGTCTCATATCTCTAACAGGGTAGTTCCAGGAAAGTCCGCAGAGAAATATGCGGCATAAAGTAAAGGAGGCCTAATCACCAGCTCACCATACCTGTATGATAGGGGATTCAATCGGTAATGAAAGTAAAGTGCGGGACCGGTTAAACCTACATGGACCTAACTTTGGGTGCTGTATAATTTGTTATCACCGTAGTCTGGTAGTTGCAGGCGTTTACTCTTCTCATGAGTCCGCTTCGTTCGAATTCTTTTCCTTTGAAAGATAAGAAGAAAACTATGCCTAGTTGAGATCATCTACTTCAAAAGACTATAAGAGCTTTCCTCGTAAGAATTTGTACAGACTCCTTGCTACTGAGGCTCCCGGTGGACACTGGTCAACCTTATCCTCTGTCGACTCGTCCGCTCACCGAAACATATAGTGAAGGCATATCTATTATACACTTAGAGAGAAAAATGAAAGGATTTTATATTTATTGGGAAACGTTCATTTATGATGATATATTTTGTTATTATATAGTTACACTTATTATATATATATACAATTACGTTGTGTGATAAGCCAAAAAAAAAATTAAATTTAATATATTATTAGTAGCTTCACAAATGTGTCAAAAAAGTTTCTATAAAATATCATAAGTAAATCAATCATATACTATATGTAAAAATACATTTCATTCTATTTACACATCGTCTCAATCTCAGTCATCCAATCTATGTATAATTGAAAAATCTCACTCACATATTTCAAGCATACTTTCTCAGTATAAAAAGGATATGCGTAACTAAATAAAAACGATTTTATCTCCTTGGTCACAAACCTGAGAAGGATAACTACATTATGAGTGAAATACTTGGTTTGAGTAAGCAAAGGAGGGCGCTTACATGCCATCAATCTCATAAAAATCTAACCAACTAGAGGTATAGGATGGTAACAAAGGAGTGTGGGATGAATGAGCTGGTCGAGAGATGATTAGTGGCGGATAAATTATCCTCTCAGGCGATTCGTCGATTCTTTAATTAAAAACATTAATTTAGAAGAATAAAAAAGAAAGAAAAAAAACTATTACTATTTAGTTCTGTAAAAAGATACTACATAGTCTATCCAGCGTGATAAAGAATCAGCACTTTATTGGATCGCGGTTTGATATTGAGAATGTATACGTGTTTTAGGGTATAATTGGGATTGAAAAAAATATTTAATACACACAATACCGAGCATCGAAAGGAGAGCACTTATTAGGCGTCATAGTCAGATATATAGTTAAGAAATTTAGATATATTTAGATGGAGGATATTTCAGGTCTGATGATAGCTCGGATATAAAATTATTTTGTTACAGATATACCTACTACATATTAAAATTATGAGCTATATTATTCGAATTTGCATACTTGAGAACGCAATAAAACACCAAAAGGGTAAAAAATTAAAATTTCCGGCAACCAGTGGATGAAGTAGTCGAGAGGGTCTCTCGTGCCAATTCTTCGCCGGGGAACACGGGAAGTGACTGAACTATACAACACACGTTCAACGTAGAAGAAGAGGTACATTTCCCGGAAAACACGCACACCGAGCTCATTTGAGTACTTTTCAATGATCGGTGACGGGGAGACTGTTTCTCTGCCTCCCCATAAAGGGAGAGATTAAATCGCAAAGCTCACCTAATCCTTCAGAGATGGGTTCGCCTCCGACGCATCAGTCAGACCAACTAACACTATCCAAAGTAGTGTGAGAGGACCTTACTTAGACCACTAATACATCATGGTAGGATTCAAAGGTATAATGTAGCGTAAGGATACTTTTCCTCTACAGAGTCGCCTCGTAACCGATAAATTCTTATTTCCTTATTGAAAGATAAGAAGAAACTTAAATTCCTAGTTTGTAAGATCTAATTTAATCCTATTACAGGACGTTACAGAGCTTTAGTTATGAAGACTTGTAATATATATATTGTTGCAATTATAATTTATACGGCCTTACCGAACTTGAAGGTGAGCTAATCTTCAAGTGCATAGAAAATGAAATATATTATTTATGTGGGAACGTTACCTATGATGAATATTTATAATTGTTAAATTAAGATTTTCCACATATATATATATAAACTGAATCATGTAATTAAGACTTCATCAGAAAATCAACACATGTAAAACCTAATTAACACCTAAATAAAAATAGGGGCCTAAACTAATCATCTAAATTATGATTAGTTTATTCTTTTATTTATATTTTATACAAGTTTTTTTTCCTTACATAAACTTATAACAGAAAAAGACACTAACCAGAAGATATAATCTTTCATCTAACACTTCTTTTCTCGACTGTAAGCGTAATTATAATCATGTTCTTAGCTAATCAGTGAATATAGTTGGTTTGTTTCTATATATGTATCCAGTGTTACCGAGAGACACATTACTATAAGGAGCGAGGATTGCCATAGAACTCGGTACTTACTATTTGCAATCTCGTCATGTTAGTTGCTAAAGGTAGAGCGTGGTTTTTGAGGATTATTGGCGACTCGAACAGATGTAGCATGTTTGGTGCCGTTCGAAAACCAATTATTCTAATTATGACTCTATTATTGCAAAGTATTAAAAGAAGAAAACATTATTTTACTGTATTAAGAAGATTCATCTATTTTCAGACTTAAGAGCTTTTTAGTATATGTAAAGACTTGTTATATATTTTTATGCAAATTATATATATTCGCATTATACTACGAACTCGAGGCTAATTACATATCTAAGTAGCACTAAGAAATGAAATAAATTTGTGGGAACGGCTATGATGAATATTTTGTTAATAAATTTCAGCAATATAATAATAACGATAGTTAATAAGCCATAAAAAAAATTAAAATTTAAACATATATAAAAGTCATACTTTACACTTAAAATGTGTTATCTAAAAAGTATTTGCTAATATAAAAAGACACATATACAGAAATACTTCATCTAAATCATTCTTCACCAGAAGAAAAAATCATGTCCTACTATTCTCAGAAATGAGTTGATCCATATCAGTCCAGATAAATCTTCTATTAAAATGATAGAGAGTCGCATTACAGACTACATCCTGTAGATGAGTTGTGTTTTGCAATTGAGATTGTAGTAGGTAAGCGCTCATAAGGGAGTCTGGTGCCTCCCTCTTTAACTCCTAGCAGAGCGCTCGCCTCTCCGTCCGATACGCTATATATAGTCTTTCATCCACTGCAGCATTTTATAAAAAGAAATAAACACATATATACCATAGATTGGACGATTTTCAGTTTGTCACTCCATGCACGGCCAACTGGATTCCTCTTTATAGAGTCTCTTCGTCTTGGATGACTCATTATTACTCTTCTTCGTTTGCAATTATTGTCGCCTCCGAACTCCGAGGCATCCTCACGCGCAGATATCATGAAATTTCATCATCTTCGTGCGGAACGGCTACTGATGAATCTCACTTTTTCGTTTCATACTCTCAGCTCTCCATCTCAATATAATAAGTACTACGCATGTCAATAGGCCAAAAAAATTAACAATACTCTTTACACCATTATCTCTACATTACGTCTCTACACTCTTCACAATCTCTCTCTCTCTCTCTCTCTTCGGACGGACGGCACTCGCGGAGATGGGAAGATGATATCTCAACATAAAATAATCTATAGAGGGTGAGAATAAAATGGAAGAGGGTTAGGGCAAAAGAAGCATAAGTGAGTGCAGGAGACGAGGAAGGAGTTTACACTAGTTGTCAAATGCCTATTTTTTGGGAAGGAATGAGAAATGCTGATCTCAGGGTGGGGTCAAGGAAACTTATAAACTATCTATATTGATGGTCATGTACGGAAAATCAATCACTTCCTTAGCCATTTGTCATGATATCACATCTATTAAAGTATAAAAGGGGGGATTATATACCATATTATATAGTCTGAAATAAATAATATATAAAATATATAACAAAAAAATATAAAATAAAAAGATAAATTAAAAAATAAAATATTCTAGTATACTATATATATATAACTATATATAAATATATATATAGTAAAATATATATAAAAAAAAAGACAAGAATAATAAATATAAATATATAATATTAAGAAATATATAATATATATAAAATATATATTATAATAAAAATATATATAATATAGATAAAAGAATATAATATATAAAATGAAAAAAAATATTAATAAACAGAATAAAAAAAAATATGCATAAAGATAGGTAAAATAATTTGAGAAAGATAGAAATACCAATAAGAAAATAAAATAGGAAAATATATAATAATAAAATATAATAAAATAAAGAAAAATAATTAAATATATAAAAAAATTAAATAATATGGAAGTTAAAATATATTATATTTATTAAATTTTGTAACATGGACAGATAATAATGACATTTTATTATTCATTTTTGGCTTGGCCTTGACATTCCAACATTTTCATAGTAAAACAGATGCTTTTTCTTATTGCTTCGCAAACAATTTTTTTATTTTATCCACCATCACTGGTCATGAGAGAGGAACAGCGGGACCAATCCCACCTAAGAGAGATTTAAATAAATCAGCCCTAAGATAATACGATAATTATAAATAATATAATAATCTAAAAATATATAAAAATAAATAATAATATATAAATAATATAATAAAAATAATAGTAAATACAATAAAATATATATAATAATAAAAAATAGAAAAATAATAAAAATAAATAATATATATATATATGAACATAAATAATCGCTACTCTAAAGCCTGATAACCTTTGACACTTGTCCATAAAGAAAACAAACATCGGAATATATAATATATATTAAATAACCTTAACTAAAGTAGGTGAGCGCTTTACAGGTTATCACATTATATATCTTATGGAGTGATTTCAATAATATATAAGTAGTAATATAGAGCGTATAGACTTATCCTCTCTGTATATAAGTATATCGTACTAGCTAGTCTGATTTCGTAGCTTATCACGAAATTACCATTATAAGTCTACCCTATATATACCCTACCCCCTTACTATTTAGAGATTTTTCGGAACTTATATGATGACCAACTTTTAGTTCGGTGTACTGAAGGATAGCTGGCATAACCATGATATCTTTCTCCTTTATTACTGGAGTAAAGTGATTTATACAGACATGAGATGTCATTGTGTCACATGTATGTGCTAGTGCATCTCTTTCTATTACTAAAATCGGTTGTCTGGATCGATCACGCTACCAGACATTATGATGAATAGGTGCTGTTACTTGAAGCCTATAAAGAATCAATAGAAGAATTAAAATTTATTAGGACGCAACTGTTACGCACATAACAATATTGTTGCTATTTCTTGGCTATTACATCGTTTCTATAATATATTGACATTTACCGTAATCATAATTATAATATCATAGTATATAACAAAAATTAATTACATACATAGCAGTTCCCACAAATTAATTTCATTTCTGCCTGAAGATGCCTTATTTTGTTCCTAATACTGTGCACATAATATATATACATATGTACGTAGTATATATAAGCTCTTAAGTCTCATGAAGAAATGATCTCAACAGGAATAGTTTTCTTCTTAACTTTCAAAGGAAAAAAAATTCGACGAAGCGACTCTGAGAAGAAAGTCCGACGCTCTTACCTTTGAAACTACTCCAGGTATGAGCTGATCGAAGTCGTCTCACGTATCATTATTTAAGAGTATTTATTCGACTTTATGGACATACCCTTTCTGAAAGTTGGACTATTGATATTTTCTTCTGGAGAAGTTAGAATGTAAGTAATATATTACTGTTGTGTTCATTTTAATAGAACTATTTGACACATATTGATGTAAGTAACTTTAATATGTTAAATTTTAATTTTTTTTATTTTTACTATTTTTATTATTTTATCAAAACTGTTATTACAAAATATTATTATTATTATTAATTATTATTATTAATATTTTATATTTTATTATTTATATTATATATATTATTATTATTATTATTATTAATATAATTATATTAAATTAATTATATATTAATTATATATTATTATTTTATATTATTTTTATATCAATTATTTATTATTATATATATTATTAATTATATATTATTATTATATATTATATTATTAGTTACTTATTATTATTATTATTATTATTGTTATTATTATATATCATTATTATTATTATTTGTATTATTATTATATTGCTATTATTATTATTATTATTATTATTATTATTATTTATTATTATTATTATTATTATTATTAATTATTATTATTATTATTATTATTATATGATTATTATTATTATTATTATTATTATTATTATTATTATTATTATTATTATTTTATTATATTAATTATTATTATTAATATATTTTATTATTATTATTATTATTTTATTAATTCATTATTATTATTATTATTATTTATTGTTATTAATCATTATATATTATTATTATTATTATTATTTTATTATATATTATTATTATTATTATTTATTATTATTATTATTATTTTATTATTATTATTATTATTATTATTATTATTATTATTATTATTATTATTATTAATTATTATTATTATTAGATTATTATGATTATAGCTAATATTTACTAAAGTTTAATTGGTTACTTGTGATTGCCTATTAAATGCATTTTAGTGGTCTTGTGTTTAAAATGGGCTAAACGATATGAATAAGTTTGCTTAAAGGGAAAAATATTTGCAAACGGTGAAAATCGTAGACGTGTAACTCTTGAAATTATATGAGTGTAGATGCTGCCCTGTACATCCCATGGAAAAAAAGCCAGCCAATGGATGACTGGGAGCACCCTATGGACCATCTTCTGCAATGTACTTTTGGGTGCTGTCCAGAGCATGAAAGAATTATTCATGAGGGCAACCAGAGTGTGTACAAAGAAAGTTGAATGCTCCCGAACTGTAAAAAAAAAACTTCAGCTTTGAATTAAAATCAACACATAGCTTGAAAATCGCACTACTTGACCGTAAGTAAGCTCACGGATATTTTTATTTGCATTTTTATTTCTTTTTAATTTTAAATAATTATCAACCATAAATATTTCAACCATATTTTTATTTTACATGAATAAGGATTAGTTTTTATAACTTTTTTTTTAATGATACATCCTATCTTTGGCACAAGGAGCAGTGTACTGGCAATTGGAGTAGTATAGGTTCAAAAGCGGAGCTGGAGCTGCTCACAGACATTAGTAAGCCACCCAGCAAAAAGCGTGCGAGACCAATCATTCTTCAGTCTAATGTCGAAAATATTTAAACAGAAGCCGAGCATTCATAGAGTTGCTTTTGGTACGGTAAGTGTTTATTTTAGTAAGGTTAACACTATAAGTGGTGTCACAACTAGCAGGTTATAAAAAACTAAGAGAATACAGTCCATACAAAAATACCAAGTTTCATTTGTCATAAAGTATATTCATCTTGTTATTATATCATTTCTCATCAAATATATTTGCTTCTAGATTTCTGCTATACATGACATTGGGCCTATTCACATTGTGGAGTCTGTTCTTTGTCGAATTCCTGATCCTACTAAACTCTGATTTCCACATCACCTTCAGAATAAATGGGATGTAGGGTATACTTGATGTCATATGCATAATGGGAAGGGCTAATTTAACACAACATTTTCACGTAAGGTCAGTTATGTGGCACCAACCGTAAGACCACCTGGAATGGGAAACAACAAACAAGAGTTTTCTGGGGATGACGTTTCAACTGGATTAATTTGAATACTTTGAAGAGGAAGAGAAGGCTGTCCTTGACTGTAAGAGAGTTACCTATTTCCTCAGAAACTAGCTACAGTCGTAGCTAACAATATTAACGGATTATCATGCAAGCAGTATATGGCAATTGGAGCATAAAGTCAGTAAAATTCAATTTTGAAATTAATAACGTAATGCTGAAAAAAAATTATAACCTACAAATTAATAAGGAAACAACAATATTAAGAATAAATTTATCTTCAGGTTGTTTGCATTACAACAGATAACGGGGCAAATTTCTGTGCAGCCTTTCGGGGTGGATGCT
>JABUQX010050978.1:0-5000 GCA_015478945.1 Trachelipus rathkii
AAAGCCGAGAGCCTGTGGTTAGCCATTGTCAGATTACCATGTATCGTTGGCGACGATGTTTTCGAATGGCGATAGTGTATTACCATAACGTCAGGCCGTTAATAGATGAATGTCATTAACACAACCGGAGGTTCCTCGCACAGGGTTTAGAGTGACCGTTGCCGCGAAAAATGACGGAATGATAATCGCAAATGTACATATCAACCGCGGCGCACAATAACATCGCGCAGGCGACAATCAACGAAGGCCGTTACCGTTGCCCAGAATTCGTTGTACGTATACTTCCAATGCTAATGAACAAACTAATACAAATCAAACATATACCTAGCTCAGTTAAGACGATTCAGGAGCATTTGGAAAGCTGGGCACGGCAACCCTTACCGTGCGAATTTGTCAGCACGTCTTCAACACACGCGCCCTGGCACCGTAAGCGTACAACCATCGTACCCATTATTAAGAGCAAGGAGAATCCACTTTAGTGTTAGCCCAGCCCGTTGAGGCCTCTCCTCGAGGGTAATGCTCGCTTACACCCCTTCGGGATCCTCCGCACACAACCTTTCTCAAGGGGGCGCATCCCCCCAAGGTTTTTCTTCTCTCTCGGGAGGTGTGGTGTAAGTTGCTTTAGATACCTTTATAATGAAACCTGTTTATTCGTAAGTTAGGTACGTTATGTTAAATATTACTATGACAGGGTGAAATTAACACTGATTTGGTAGAGAAATGTTGAGTTTTGTAAGATATTACTGTGTTACCTGACGATGATGTGTTAGAAAACGTGAGTCTAGGTTGTTGAGTAATGTCAGGTTTGCCTGAGAATTTTGCTAATGTCTACGTTTATTCATAGTTCAAATGATGTTATACTAGAGACGTGTGACACTTTGATGAAGATAGTGTCAATTCATAGTTCGAGATGCTGGTATCTTTGATAGAGACGTGGACACTTTGTTAAGGGATTTTGTTAGATAATACGTCTTTACCTGTTGCTGATCCAAAATGATACTCGAAATATGACCTGAATCAATAGGTCGATAGATCATAGACGGGTGGATGGGTAGGGGACTACAGGACTGGGTGGTTTGATTTACTGATTTACTGATTTGCTTTAAAATCAGTAAACTATTGCGCTTATTGTGATATTTTATTCAAAGAACTTATTTTTTATGTTATGTCAGGATAAAATTTTATTTTTTATGTTATGTTTGGTTAAAACTTTGTTATGTTTTGCAATTATTCGTTTGGGATTATGATATTTAGACGATGTTATGATTTTTGTTAAATATTACGAAGTTGATGTAAAAAAAAAATTTGTTACATTAGCAATATATTTGTTGTCAGTATGATGCTTAGACATGGTTATGCTAAATTTTTGTTAAATATTACGATGTTAATGTAAAATTAACATTGATATGTGTTAGAGATATGCTTGAAAAAAGTGTGAATAGGTTACGTTTTGTGCGAAGTGTTAGGTGTAGTTTACTGTTGTTAAGCGCGGGAGTTTGTTAATGTTAATAGTTTATTCGTGCGTAAGGTGTGTCAGGTTTTGCCATTGTACAATATATTCTTAGTTCTGGGCATGCTATGTTAGCTTTATTAATGAAAACAATGTTACGTTAGCACATATTCGTTGATTAGTGGCTATAAAGAACTTCTATTTTTTGTACTATGTTACGTTGTTGTTATTAAGGTTGTTGTTGTTGTTGCTGTTGTTGCTGTTGTTGTTGTTGTTGTTGCTATTGTTGTTGTTGTTGTTGGTTTTGTACTACGTTGTTGTTGTTGTTGTTGTTGCTGTTGTTGTTGCTGTCTAACGAGAATATAAATTTTTGAGTTGATAGTTCGTTCGTGTCGTATTCTTTGTTTACTTTCTTCTGATTGGTTGAAAGAAAGAATCTCATTACATTTAAGGGTTGTTTACGCATACGATTTCCGTCAGTAGGACATTTTTCGCTGTGCTGGTACGATGACATCTCCTCGCATCTCTAAACCTGTTGTTGATATTTTCACGAGGAGCTATTCCCAACGATGTGTCATTTATATTTAATCGTCAACCGGATGGATACCGATACATTGCTTGTATTCCATCCAGAGGTTCAAATAATAGACCTTTATTCATTTGTGTTGAAGAGTTCATCAAGATTATCAATATTGCAGCAGGATGGATAGAGGATAAATGTGTGTCATCTGGTATATCGACTAGCAGTGAAATATCTAACTGGAAAGATAACGTGAGAGGTTCTAATAGAATAGACGTTGTGTTCTCGTCATGTGACGATATTAAAACCCTTGATGTACGCAACTACTGGAAACCTATCGATTGTGTGACCTTCAGACATACGTGTATAGGTTTCACAGTTCGAACATCTGAAAATATTACAGCATTGCTTAAAATAAAAAGCGAATTAACATCGCATCTTAACGATGTTGACATACTTGAGGACTTAATACTTATAGCACATGGTGTAATCTATGATATTTACACCAAAACATGTGGTTTCCCGTATAATACTGTATACAGGAATGCTTTAATAACTATCAGCTTGGATGAATTTACTTCTCTTTTGTATGAGAGAATGAGTGCTGCCGAATCAAAATATGCTGAAAAATGGTTTAGTGCTGCTGAAGGCATTTATAGTTACATCCTTTCAAAGGGTGTTGAATTTTTAGAGAGATATATAGAACTTACCCAACTTGAATCCTATGTTCTCTGATTAGATGAATTAATATATTTAAAATAAACATGTTTTTTATGTATTTATATGTTTTTATGTATTTATATAACGCTGTTTTCAATGAAAATTATATGTTATAAAAATGAAAACTTGTTTTACTTCCCTCGTAAGTTCGCTTTATTGACTAAGTTGTTAATGATAGCTGTTTATTCGTCTGGTTGTTGTGTGTGTTAAGTATGTTATGTTCATAGTTTAGCTTTACAGAGGGTAAAACTTTACGTTGTTTGTCTTTACCCGTTAGGTATTATGATGGTTAGATACGGTTATGTTAAATTTTTTGTTAAATATTACAGATTATTTTCTTAGTTCATGTTACATCATGTTAGCTTTATTGATGTGGAAACCTTGTTACGTTAGCATACTTTCGCTGCTCTGTATGATAATTAACCAATGTTGTGATAAATTTTTGCTAAATGTTACTGTGTCAGTGTAAGATTAACGTTAATATGGTAGAGATATCCTTGGAAAAGTAAGAATAGGTTACGTTTTGCATGCAGTGTTAGTTACTTTACTGGTTATGTTTGGAACTTTGTTAATGTTGATAGTTTATTCGTGTGTGGGTGTTTAGGTTTGTCTTTGTACATTATTTTCTTTAGTTCATGTTACGTCATGTTAGCTTTATTGATGTGGAAACTTTATTACGCTGTTGATCAGTATAATTAACCAATGTTGTGATAAATTTTAGTTAAATATTACCATGTTAATATAAATTAACATTGTTATGTTAGAGATATGCTTGACAAAAGTGTGAATAGGTTACGTCCTTGTATGCTATGTTAGTTACTTTACTGCTGTTAAGTGTGGAACTTTGTTAAGGCATGTCAGGTTTGTCGTTGTGTATTATATTCATAGTTCAGATGGTGTTAAGTAAGCTTTATTAATATGAAAACTTTGTTACGTCAACATATATTGATTGATCTTTGTATAAAGAACTTGATTTTATGTTATGTTTATCCAAAAATGACTGAAATGTGACTTGAATCAATATATCAATAGATCAATAGTTCAAGGATAGATAGGGACAGGAGGGTGGAGGGATGGTAGTTTGATTTACTGATTTTACTGATTTAGGGTATGTAAACGTTACAATTTTAGCAAAAATTTGACTTAAATCAATAGATCAATAGATCAATAGATCAATAGATCAATAGATCAATAGATCAATAGATCATGATTGAACAGGAGGGTAGGTTGGGTGGCTTGATTTACTGATTTACTGATTTAGGGTATGTAAAACATGACAATTTTAGTAAAAATTTGACCTTAATCAATAGATCAATAGATCAATAGATCAATAGATCAATAGATCAATAGATCATGATTGAACAGGAGGGTAGGTTGGGTGGCTTGATTTACTGATTTACTGATTTAGGGTATGTAAAACATGACAATTTTAGTAAAAATTTGACCTTAATCAATAGATCAATAGATCAATAGATCAATAGATTAATAGATCAATAGATCACAACTGGTCATGAGGGTGGGTGGATGGTGGTTTGATTTACTGATTTACTGCTTTAGACTATGTTGAGAGTAACTAATGTTATCAGTGGTTAGCAGGGTTGAGAGTGAATAATGTTATCAATAGTTATCAGGGCTGAGAGTGGTTAGTGTTATTAGAAGTTAGCATGATTGAGAGTAGCTAATGTTATCAGTAATTAGCATGGTTGAGAGTTGCTTATGTTATCAGTGGTTAGCAGGGTTGGGAGTTGCTAATTTTATCAGTAGTTAGTGGGTTGAGAGTGGTTAATGTTATCAGTTCGCAGGGATGAGAGTGGTTAGTGTTATCAGTAGTTAGCAGGGTTGAGAATAGCTAATGTTATCAGTAGTTAGCAGGGTTGAGAGTAACTAATGTTATCAGTAGTTAGCAGAATTGAGAGTGGCTAATGTTATCAGTAGTTAGCAGGGTTGAGAGTGTCTAATGTTATTAGTAATTATCAGGGTTGAGAGTGGCTAAAGTTATCAACAGTTAGCATGGTTGAGAGTAGCTAATGTTATCAGAAGTTAGCAAGGTTAAGAATCACTATTGTTATCAGTAGTTAGCAAGGTTGAAAGTTGTTAATGTTATTTGCAGTTAGCAGGGTTGATAGTGGCTAATGTCATCAGGTTAGCAGGGTTGAGAGTGGCTAAAGTTATCAGTACTTAGTAGGATTGAGAGTGGCTAATGTTTTCTGTCATTAGCAGGGTTGAGAGTTGCTGATGATATCAGTAGTTAGCAGAGTTAAGAGTGACTAATATTATCAGTAGTTATCAGGGTTGAGAATGACCGGGTTG
>JABUQX010050978.1:10000-25000 GCA_015478945.1 Trachelipus rathkii
AGTTGCAACTGAGTGCCACTTTTTCAAGCCTTTTCCTAGCCTCTCCCTGAGCGCTTAGAAATAGCCCTATATGGGTGTCTACCCCTAGGGTATAAGGTATGAGGATTTCGAATGGGGTAATATTACAAGTTGCTAGATGCTTCCTAACTATGAGTTAGTACTTTTTCTAACACTTATAAGGCACACATACACTAGCGACACTTATACACCATTCACTATGACAACACTTATACCACTATGACACTTACATTTAAACCATATACACTTAGCACTCACACCGCACACACAGATACACCTTACACTTACACCACACACCTGATATTTGATGCCTCAACTTTGATGCCACAGCATTAATGCCTCCAGCATTGATGCCTAAACTTTGAAGGTTCATCTTTGTTGACGCCATCTTTGATGACGTCATCTTTGATACCATCTATATTGAATGATTCATCTTTGGATGAAATCACTTGATGCTTACATTCTACCCTATCATTAAAGAACAGAGTTCAATATTAATGTCTTCCCCTAGTTCATAATTGGAACACACCAAGGAGCGGCCGCGCCGCCTCCGCGCAAAAAGACAACCAGCCCGCACCGCAGGTGCGATCCGCCGCGTCCCCGCCCGCCGCGTGCGCTCGGCAGGCGGCATAAAATTTCCGCGGTTCCCCGCCGCCGCGTCGCCCGGCAGGCGCAATAAACTCCTGCGGGAATGAAAAATATATATACTATAAATCATTCATTTTTATTTTCAATGTAAACTATTCAAAGGATTTCTTTTCAAATATACTATGAGTCATTCATTTTTATTTCATACTTAAACATTTTTATTGAAAAACATTTTCGCGAACGCTAAAAACTGTAACCTTCTATTACAGACGCTATGTATTTTAACAACATATATTTATTAACATATTTTTTAACTTAATACTTTTTAATTTTAAATTTTTAAAAATTGTATGTAGAAAGAAAAAAAAAATCCAGAGTGTCTGATATATAATCATTTTATTTAACTACAATTGTACGAAATTTTTATTAAAAACATTACTGTACATACCTTAAAGCAGTAAAATCAGTAAATCATAGAGGTGTGACTAACACCAAGGGGTATTCAGTATGGCTTTTGTTTTAAACGCTTTACTGGGCTTTATCTCATGTTTGACTGCTTTAACTCATGTTTTACTGCTTTAACTCATATGTTTACGGCTTTAACTCATATATTTATTAACATCACATACCTTAACAGTAAATCAGTAACTCAATAGAGGTGTGACTTAGCAACATAGGGGCTTAGTATGCTTTTGGTTTTACTGCTTTACTGCTTAACATTTTTACTGCTTTAACTCATATGTTTTACTGCTTTAACTCATAATATTTATTTAACATTACATACCTTAAACAGTAAATCAGTAATCAATATAAGTGTGACGCTAACACAAGGGGGGATTAAGTATGCTTTTGTTTTTACTGTTTTAACTGCTTTAACTTCTTGACAATTTAACTGCTGTAAACTTCTGCTTTACTGCCTTTTAACTTCGCTTTACTGTTTTAAACTTTCCTGGCTTAACTGTTTTAAACTCATATAATTTATTACATATGTTTTTTATTTTGTTTTAATACTTTTTATTTATTTATTATATTTTTATTTATTTTTTATTATTATTTTATTATTTTTATTATTTTAATTTTTTTATTTTTATTCTTTTTATTATTTTATTTTTAATTAATTATACTTAGTGTTATTTAACTTCATTGCCTATTGTTATTAACTTATTTAGAACACCTCACATTCACTATGAACTTAATACAAATCCATTCCACTATGACCACTTATACACACATTCACTATGCAACTTACATTTACCCATAGACACTTACATTTAACACTAACACACGCGTCACACACACACACACACACACACACACACACGCACACAATCACACTTACACTTATACACACATTCACTATGACACTTATACACACATTCATCTATGACACTTACATTTAGCCATATCGACACTTACATTTACACTTATACACACAAACACACACACCACGCACAACAAACACACACACACTTCACACACAGATTTACTTACAAGATCACAGAATTTACTTACACTCACACACAGATTTACTTACCCACGCACACACATACTTACACATATAACGTATAATTTATTAAAACATTTTATGTTTTAATTAATAACACGTTAACACTTTAATTACTCATTCAAATATAACTGAAATTATTTCAAATTTCTTAAACTTCTATAATAAAGTCAATCATTATCCTTTGAACAAAGCCAATTATTATTACTGTTAAATACTATTTTGTTTATAAAGTTTTATAACTATCAAGTTTTAAAATAACTTTTAATACTCAAATTTTATGAAATTTTATTAAAAACATATATTTTACGTACCTAAAGAAATGAAATCAAGTAAGGTCAGCACCCTAGGCACCCCTCTACAAACCAAGCTATGCCGCGTTATGTTCTATTGACCTTACTGCTAACATAACATTTATTTTTTATTAAAATCTTTTAAGTCTTTTTTATGTTTTTTAATTAATCCTTTACATTTATATTATTCGCTCGATGTTACTAAAAATATTTCAAAGTTTTTTAAATAATCAGGTATTTTCTTATTATATTATTATTATATCTATGTACATTGGCATCCATCACGAGAAAACCAACAACCCGCACTCGCTTAACAGATACGAAACTGAACCTCTCTCTCTGTAACATGTGTTGAAATAACTACTTGAGGCCTAAAATTTAGGAAAATCCTTTTTGTATCCCGGGGCGATTAGACCTAATTCCAGGTCAAAATACATTTCAAACTGACCTTTTTCTGTCAAATGTGGTGCAATAACTACGTTAGGCCCTAAATTTAGTCTTAAATTTAGGATAAGCCTTTTGTATCCCAGGCTGATTTAAGCCTAATACCAGGTCAAAAAGTAATTCCAGTATAGACAAGAATCGAAAATCAATTTTATAAATATATTTCAAACTGAAACATGCTGGATCGGTAAAGATCCTTTAAGCAGGTAAGAAGGAAATGTTTTCCTTACTTGTGATTGGTCGGAGTAATCCTTATCTCTATACGACCTCGTATGTGATTGGCCGAGAATTATTTTATCGCTTTTTTGGTTTTAGGTATGTAAAAACATGTTTTTTCATATCCTGAAACCTGGGGTCGCTCGTTTATTTAATCACCCTTAACATGACATGTAATATTTATTTAAAGAAGTAAAAATAAGGATAAATAAAACTTTACTATAATAATCTAGAAAATTTAATAATCATTAACTTACAATATTTAATATATATATATATATATATATATATATATATATAATATATATTATATAAATATATAATATATATATATAATATATATATATAATATATATATATAATATATATATAACAAGAGTGTTAAATATATTACAATGATTTTTATATAAGGTTCACATAAATATAATACAGGAATATTATTATATATACACACTTCACATACATTTTACACATAATGTTTATGATTATTTTATATTAAAATTCTCTAAATCTTTGCAAATATGCCAATCATTTATATCATTATCGATGATATATGTTTTCGTGTCTTCAGTAAATACTCTTCAGTTAAACAACATACGTAAAAAGTTCCCCGCTTCAGATTATCATAGTATATTCTACATTGTTTTTTTTTTTTTTTTTTTTTACAGTTCGTCACCACCACTCACGGCAGAGCCTATTCAAGGAGGGGGTGTTACACGCCTTAGAAGTCAACAACTAAAGCAAATTACGCAAGTATTGAGGCGCAAGACGCAGGCTTGAAGTGGCGGGAGATAAAATTCAGCAGGAAACACAGAAGATGGAAGTGAATTCCACAGAACAGAGGCTGGAAAGAGGGAAGCACCGCAGCGAACTAGTCTGGAGTTACCATATCACCACAAAACTCATGTGGCAGATACAGCACCTTCTTGTACTAACAGGGCGACGTAAACGTGGTGGTACGCGGGTGCAATAAGTTCCCTCGAGGCAGCGCTGGCACTACGGTACCTATAGAAAGAGATAAAGCACCAACATCGCGCCGCAAAGATAGAGGGTCAAGGAACTGGAAAGTATGCGACAGTTTTAAGCCTTTTGGCCTTTGACTCGACCCTATCTAAAATGCCCGGTGAAACCAGAGCCCCCCCAGATATGAGAGCAGTACTCGATACAGCGGATGAGAGCCTTGTATAGCTGGAGCAACGAGAAGAGGAAAAAAAGTCTCGCATTGTCTAAACCCAGAACTCCAGTTCTTTGGAGGCCGCCCCTAGAACCATTGTGATGTGAAGGTTTCCAAGACATTTTTTTTGTTTATGTTAAGGCCAAGGATGTTTATATTGTCAAACAGGAGAGACGAGAGAACCGTCGAAAGAGAAGGAAAATGGAAGGTGGCTTAGAGAGGGAGATTTGTAGAAGTTGAGTTTTTAAGATTAAATTCACAAGGTTCAGATCGACCCCACCCGGTCACCTGCATAAAATACTTTCTTGGCCATTGTTTTCTAAAGTAGTAATAATGAATTTCTGTACTCTATGAAGTTCTTAGGAAGCGGTCGATGATAACCGTAGGATCATCGATCAGGGTTTTCTTAAATGCGTAGTATTCTTGGTAAAACATGTAATGAATTACGGTTACGTAATTAGATAACACATATGTCTTCTTCAGCTGTATTAACATGCGCTTACGTACCTCTAACATATATTTCATCTGCGCTAGGCTTGAAATGTAGAATCCAAATGATGTAGGTTCAAATACTCCTGTTTCATTATTTCTCTCCCAAAATCTAACTTCCAAACTGATTATGTTTGATGTTTATAAAATGATAGAGTAAGCAGTTGCTTATCGCTGGTTTCTTCGCACAGGCTAATAACCTGTTTCGGTCCCAGCTTTAAAGCTGAGGCTTGGTTTAAAGTCTTCTGTAAGCCACTCTTTCAGTTTGGGGGGGGATTACATATACAAGTAATTCAACTGGACTCAGAAATACGCTTGGTATTATAACAGGGTGATTGGGTAGCACACTTGAAAAATTCAAATCCATCGGGTTTCTTTTATATAAAGAATGAACCCTTACTTCCTGGGATCTTGATTTCCCACTGGATAATGTCTTGTATTGGAGGTATACTTGTTAAGGTGGTTCATGATATACATTAGTGAAAAAAGAACACTTTTATTACACAAACCAGAGAACTTGTGCACAGCTTTAAGAGCCAAAACGAGTATGATTTTTAAAATGAGTTGGATCTAAAACACCTCCTCCAATTATAGTTTAAATAATCGAACCCCCGGTTCAGGATATGAAAAAACATGTTTTTACATATCCTGAACCTGGGACTCGTTTATTTAAACTCTTAACATACATGTAAATATTTATTTAAGAAAGTAAAAATAAGTATAATAAAAACTTTACTATATAATTAGAAAATTTAATAATCATTAACTTACAATGATTTTTATATATATATATATATATATATATATATATATACTATATATATATATATATATAATATATATATATATATATATATATATATATTATTATATATATACAAGAGTGTTAAATATATTTACAATGATTTTATATATAAGGTTCACATTAAATATAATACAGGAATATTATTATATATAACACTTCCACATACATTTTACACATAATGTTTATGATTATTTTATATTAAAAATTCTCTAAATCTTTGCAAATATGCCAATCATTTATATCATTATCGATGATATAGTTTCGTGTCTCAGTAATACCTTCAGTTAACAACATACGTAAAAAGTTCCCGCTCAGATATCATAAGTATATTTACATTCTGGGTCACCTGCATAAATACTTTCTGCATTGTTTTTCTAAGTAGATAAATTGAATTTCTGTACGTCCTATAGACTAGGAGCGGTCGTGATAACCGTAGGATACATCGATCACGGGTTTTCTTTAAATGAACGTAGTATTCTTGGTATATACATGTAATTGAATTGACGGTTACGTAATTAGATAACACATATGTTTTCTTCAGTTGTATTAACATGCGCTTACGTACCTCTAACATATATTTCATCTGCGCTAGGCCTGAAATGTAGAATCCAAAAGATGTAGGTTCAAATACTCCTGTTCATTATTTCTCTCGCATAATCTAACCTTCCACTGATTATGTTTTGATGTTTATAAAATGATAGAGTAAGTTGCTTATCGCTGGTTTCTTCGCACAGGCTAATAACTGTTTCGGCCCAGTTTAAAGCTGAGCTTGGTTTAAAGTATTCTGTAAGCCACTCTTCAGTGTGATTACTATACAAAGTAAATTCATCTGGACTCACGAAAATACGCTTGGTATTATAACAGGGTGATTGGGTAGCACACTTGAAAAATTCAAATCCAACGGGTTTTCTTTTATATAAGAATGAAACCCTACTTCCTGGGATCTTGATTTCCCACTGGACAATGTCTTGTATTGAGGTATACCTGTTAAGGTGAATCATGATAAACACTTAGTGAAAATAGAACACTTTTATTACAAACCACCAGAGAGCTTGTGCACCGCTTAAGAGCCAAACGAGTATGATTTTAAATATTTGGATCTAAAACACGCATCTCTCCAATATATTTTCATCCAAATCAGCAGATAGAGGTTCAGGATACTGAAAAAAACAATGTTTTACATACGTAAAACCAAAAAAGCGGCGATAAAATAATTCTCGGCCAAATCACATACGAGGTCATATAGAGATAGGGATTATCCGTCCACTCACAAGGAAGGTAAACATTTCCTTCTTACCTGATTAAAGGATCTTACATCCAGCATGTTTCAGTTGAAATATATTTATAAAATAATAATAAGCATTGTTCTCGATTCTTGTCTATACTGGAATACTTTGACCTGGTATTAGGCTTAAATCGGCCTGGGATACAAAAAGGCTCCTAAATTTAGGCCTAATTTAGGCCTAACGTAGTTATTGCACCAAATTTTACAGAAAAAAGGTCAGTTTGAAATATATTTGACCTGGAATTAGGCTTAAATCGCCCCGGGATTATCAAAAAGGATTATCCTAATTTTAGGCCTGAAGTAGTTATTTCAACAAATTTTACAGAGAGAGAGGTCAGTTTCGTATCTGTAATGAGTGCGGGTTGTTGTGTTTTCTCGTGATGGATTGTCAATGTACATAGATAATAATAATAATCAATAATAAAGAAAATCCGAATTAATTTAAAAACTTTGAAATATTTTTAGTTAACATCGAGCGAATAATATAAATGTAGGTGAATAATTGTTATTTTTTAAATAAGAACTTAAAAAGATTTTAAATAAAATAAATGTTAATGTTAGCAGTAAGTCAGTAGAACATAACGCGGCATAGCTTGGTGTAGAGGGGCGCTAGGGGCTGATTAACTGATTTATTGCTTTAAGGTACGTAAAATATATGTTTTTTAATAAATTTCAATAAATTTTAGTAAAGTTATTTTAAAACTTGAAAGTTATAAAAAATTTATAAACAAAACGTATTAACAGTTAATAATAATTTCTTTTGTTCAAAGATAATGTGATTTATTATAGAATTTCCAGAAACTTTGAAATAATTTTAGTTATTATTGAATGAGTAATATAAATGTACGTGTTTAATTAAAAACATAAAATGTTTTTAATACATTTGTTATTGTGTAAGTAAATCCGCGTGTGTAAGTAAATCTGTGTGGAGTGTAAGTAAATCTGCGTGTGTAAGTAAATCTGTGTGTGGAGTGTGTGGTGTGTGTGTGTGTGTGTGCGTGTGTGTGTGTGTATAAGTGTAAATGTAAGGTGTCTATGGCTAAATGTAAGTGTCATAGTGAATGTGTGTATAAGTGTCATAGTGAATTGTGTAAGTAAGTGTAAGTGTGTGTGTGCTGTGTGTGTGTGTGGTGTGTGTGTGTGTGTGTGTGTGTGTTGACCGCGTGTGTATAAAAGTGTCATGTAAGTGTTCTATGGGTAAAAATGTAAGGGCATAGTGAATGTGTGTCTAAGTGTGTCATCGTGAATGTGTGTATAAGTGTCATAGTGAAAGTGTGTTCTAAATATAATAATAACAATAGGCATTAAGTAAATAACACTAGTATAATAATAAAAATAAATAATAAAAATAATTAAACAAATAATAAAAATAAAAATAATAAAAAAAATAAAAATAAATAATAAAAATAAATAAAAATAATAATAAAATAAATAAAAAGTATTAAAACAAAATAAAAAACATAATGTTAATGAATATATGAGTTAAAAACAGTAAAGCAGAAAGTGAAAGTTAAAACAGTAAGCAGAAAGTTAAAGCAGTAAAGCAAGAAAACAAAAGCAGTAAAGAAGTAAAGCAGTAAAACAGTAAAACAAAAAGCATACTAATCACCCCCTTCGTGTTAGGGTCACACTCTATGATTTACTGAATTTAACTGCTTTAAAGGTATGTAATGTTAATAAATATGAGTTAAAGCAGTAAAAACATATGAGTTACAAGGGAGTAAAACTGAGTTAAAGCAGTAAAAGAGTAAAACAAAAGCATACTAAGCCTATGTTGCTAGGTCACAACCTCTATTGATTACTGACTTTAGCTGCTTTAAGGTATTAATCGTTAATTAAATATATGAGTTAAAGGCAGTAAACATATGAGTTAAAGAAAGTAAAATAATGAGTTGAGGCAGTAAAACATGAGTTAAAGCAGTAAAGCAGTAAAACAAAAGCATACTAATACCCCCTTGGTGTTAGGTCACACCTCTATTGATTTACTGATTTACTGCTTTAAGGTATGCAGGGCTAATGCCCTTTAGAAACATTTCGTTACAATTGTAGTAAAAAAAATGTTTTAAATATCAGATAATCTGGAATTTTATATTCATTCATATTTTTTTTTTTTTTATTTAATATTTTTTTTTATATATATATTTTATTATATATATAAAATTATGCTTTTATGTATTTTTTATTTGTATATTATTATTTTTATTTTATTTTTTTTTATATTTTGGTTTTTATTTTTTTATTCTGAATTTTTTGTAATATTGTTTTTTTTTTTTTTTATTTTTTTTTTTTTATTATTTATTTTTTTTTTTATGTTTGTTTTTTGTTTTTTTTTTTATTTTTTTTTTTCTTTTTTTATTTTTTCTGTTTAGTTAGTTACAGTTTTAGGTTCGCGAAATGTTTTTAATAAAATGTTTAAGTATGAAGTAAAAATGAATGACTCATAGTTATTTGAAACGAAATTCTTTGAAATGTTTTAAGTGTGAAATTAAAATGAAATGACTTATACTATATATATCTTTTTCATTCCCGTGAGGAAATATTGCGCCTGCGGCGCACGCGGCGGGCGGGAACGCGGAAAATATTGCGCCTGCGGAGCGCACGCGGCGGGCGCACGCGGCGGCGGGGACGCGGCGGCGGGGACGCGTCTGTTCTATGATGTGGGTAGAGATGAGCCATCAAAGTTGATTTCATCAAAGATGAATCATCAATATAGATGAACCGCAAAAGATGACGTCATCAAAGATGAGTCATCAAAGATGAAACTTCAAGAGTTGAGGCATCAAATGCTGCAGGCATTTATGCTGGGGGCATCAAAGTGAGGCATCAAGTTTGAGGCATCAAGTTGAGGCATCAAAAATATCGAGTGGTGAGTGTAGTGTATAGTGTAATCTGTGTGTGGGTGGTGAGTGTAGTGTATATGGTTTAAATGTAAAGTGTCATAGTGTGTATAAGTGTCATAGTGGAATGTGTGTATAAGTGCTCGTAGGTATGTGTGCTAATAGGTGTTTAGAAAAAGCACTCAACTCATAGTAAGGCGCATCCTAGGCAACTTGTAAATATACACCAATCGAAATCCTCATACGCATTATAACCAGGGGTAGATCACCCATATTAGTGGCTATTCTAGGCTCAGGGGAAGGCTAGAAAAAGGCTTGAAAAAAGTGGCACAGTTTGGCACTATGTGGCACTCACTTGGCACTATGTGGCATTCACTTGGCACTCATTGGCACTCATTGGCCCTCATTGGCACTCACTTGGCACATCGCCTGGAACTCACCTGGCACTCATAGAATAATCATAGAACACTAATAGAAATGCCCTAGGATACTTCTTACTGGTGATTGGGAATCCATCAAAGCCATCAATGTTATCGTGGTCAAATTGACCCATGGTATATGGCAAGGTCAAGGCCGAAATATCATGGTCAAAACAAGGTTAAGACATCAAAAACAGGGCTAAGTCCCTAAAGGCAAGGACAAAAAAATTACCGTGGGTTCAAAATTTGACTCCAAAGACCAAACCGGATTGTTTCGTGTGTTTGTACGTGTGGTATAAGGTAAATGTAATGTGTCCTATGGTTAAATGTTAAGTGTCATAGTGAATGTGTGTAAAAGTTGCATAGTGAATGTGTGTATAAAGTGTAATGTGTGTGTGTGTGTGTGTGTGTGTGTGTGTGTGTGTGTGTGTGTGTGTGTGTAGCGTTGTTCAAGTTAGGAAGGATTCCATACATGCGTTCAAAGTTAGGCAACGAAATATGTGACGGTGGGGCACACGAATGGCCAAAAATTGGCGTGGGCCAAATTGACGCCATGGAAGAACCAAAGGGTTGGTCACGAAAATTCAGGGTGGGGCAAAAGTGACCCATGGAAGACGAAAGGGTAGCCAAAAATTACCGGGGGCCAAAAATGACCCGCGGAAGACCAAAGGGTAGCCAAAAATTACCGTGGGCCAAATATGTAACCCATGGAAGACCAAAGGGTAGGCCAAAAATTACCGTGGGCCAAAATTGACGCAAGGAAGACCAAAGGGTAGCAAAAAATTACCGTGGGTCAAAAAATGACCATGGTATCTGGCAAGGTCAAGGCCGAAATATAATGGTCAAACAAGGTTAAGATCATCAAAAACGGGATTAACAAGCCCTAAAGGAAGATCAAAAAATTACCGTGGGCAAAAATTGACCATGGTCGAAAAAATTAGTGGGGGCGCAAATTATGGGGGCAATACGTAAGCACGGTTTTGCTGACCGCAACGCGTTTTGGCGCAAACCCTTCTCGAAGGGTGCAAAAATTAGGGTTGGCCGAAAAAATTAGGGTTCTCAAAAAATTAGGGGTTCTCAAAAAAAATTAGGGTTCTCAAAATTAGGGTTCTCAAAAAATTAGGTTCTCAAACAAAAATTAGGGTTCTCAAAACAAATTAGGGTTCTCAAAAAATACCGTGGGCCAAAAATGACCCTTGGAAGACCAAAGGGTTGGTCGAAAAAAGGTCAAGGCCGGCAAAAAAGGTGAAGGCCAAAAAAGGTAAGGTCAGGTAAAAATTCGAGGCTCAAAAAGGTCGGCGGTCTAGAAAGGTCAAAAAAAGTCGCGGTTCATTTTCGTGGCGGATGGACCTCCTACTACTCAATAATATATATTATAATAATATAATAATAATAATAATAATAATAATAATCAATAATAATAATAATGATAATAATCATAAATAATATATAATAATAATAATAATAATAATAATAAAATAATAATAATAATAATAATGTATATTATTTAAGCATCATCAAACATGAATATAAATGTATATATATATATATATATATCATATATATTATATATAGTATATAATATATTAATATATAATATATATATATATATATTAATCTATATATATATATATATATAATAAATATAATATAATATATATATATATATATATATACATATATACGATATATATATATATAATATAATATATAATATATATATAATATTAAAATAAATATATATATATATATATATATATAATATATATATATATATATATATATATTATATATATAATATTATAATATATATATATATTATATATAATATAATATATATATATATATATATTATATATATATATATATATATATATCCGTTATATTAAATATATATATATATAATATATTGGGGAAGAAGGTGGGTGATATATATATATCATATATAAGTATATATATATATATATATAATATATAGTTATATATATATATATATATATATATATATATATATATATATTATATATATTATATATATATATATATATATATATATATATATATATATATGTATCTTTATCATATAATATATATATATTATATATATGGTATATATATATATATATATATATATATATAATCAGTGGACTGGTAGTTAGTTCATAGTTGCATTTTAAACAACTTGGTTTAAAATTAATTTTGAAAAGGGATAGTCAGATAATTTTATACTAGGGTAACACATACAAACTGATAGATGAATATTTTTGTTGTTGTTGTTTTCTTTTAGTAATGTAATAGATGTGTGGAAAATTATTTCACTTTCAAATCATTCTATTGATAAAATACGGTAATAGTTGAGTTTATCGTAACCTAAAATAATCGATATGTTTTTAAAATATAATCGATATTTTGAATTTGAAATGGATATGAAGCATCTCTGCCATATGTTGTTAATAGAAAATTGCCCCAATTGCGATATATTTATAAGGAACGTTATTCGATGTTTACATATATTATTTCTTTTTATGTTCGAAAAATAAGTAAGGTTATGATAAATTTTGTTAAGTAGACACAGATTTTCTGTGTAAACTTAACAAAATTTATTATAACCCCTAAACTTAATGGGTCCTAAACCGAATTTAAAAATAAAATAAAAATTCGGTAGAGGGAATATATTTTTATATGAGAGACTTTTGGCAGTGCTTTTTTAGTCCTTTTACATAGGGACTAAAGATATTTAAAAAAACAAAAAACGATTATCGGAAAAAAATATCGATATTTCGTCAGATTAAGCTAATCTCAACTATTACTAATAATACAAGTCAGGGATAAAGACACATATTGCTTTTATTAATAAAAATATAAACTATATTGAACAATGAAATAAACTAAATATACTGTACAATTCGTTACATCTCACTGGACAATATTGTTAAAATTTTGAGGTGTAGGATCTGATATTACAAAGATTTTAGTTTCCTCAATTTTTTTTCTTCTTTCTTGAAACGTACTTTGTTGCATTTCAATATGTTGTCCTGCATGTTTGATAATAGCAAAATTGTTCCATAAGCTCTTGTTCTGCATGTCATTAATGACAAAGCTATTTCAAATGCTCTTGTTCTTCATGTCAGTAACGGTAGAAATTTTTCATAAGTTCATGCTCCTGAAAGTTCAATAATATTGTCATATGAGCATTTGTCCTGCATGTTTGTTAAGGACCAAATAGTTCCATAAGCTCTTATCTTGCAAGTTCAGTAATGAAAACTAATGATAAAACTGTTCCATAAGTTCTTATCCTACAAGTTCAGTAATGATAAAATTATTCCATTAACTCTTGTCCTGCATGTTCAGTAATGATAAAACTGTTCTATTAACTCTTGTCTTGCATGTTCAGCAATGATAAATCTGTTCCATAAACTCTTATCCTACAAGTTCGGTAATGATAAAACTGTTCCATTAACTCTTGTCCTGCATGTTCAGTAATGATAAAACTTCTATTAGCTTTTGTCTTGCATCTTCAGTAATGATTAAACTGTACCATTAGTTCTTGTCCTGCATGCTCTGTAATGACAAAACTGTTCAATAAACAATTGTCATACCTATTGACATTGAGACAAAAGTTCTGAACAATAAAGTATGTTTAAAATAAATTCATTTCCCGGCAATTCCATAATTTGATCTTTATAAGGATGCAGCGATGAATTAAATAATTTATTCTGATTTTATTTTACAGATAAACACTACCGCTCACGAGCAGAGCCCTAATCTAGAAGGGTGTGTACTCAATAAACGTCCGAGCAAGACGAAGCCAAGCCCAAGGAGAAATAGCTCACATTCCCCCACCCGACCAGTTGCAAACCTAGGACCCTCACTTTATTTGGCGAGTGCTCTATCACTGAGCTATCGGGCTCTTGATTACGTCTGGCATGGCATAAAAATTTTTTGACTGTCGATTTCTTTTGAGATCTTCAAATAATTAATTGCTGGATTTTTTTTTTTATTTCAGAATGATGAATGGTCTGATGATAGCTTTTACTAGACTTATCTTTCCTAGAGTGACTTCATTATTTCCGGAGTTAATAAAGCCAATGACCTCGTTCTAATATAGACCCTCTCATAGATGATATTTTTGACAAACTTAGAGAGGATGATGTCAGATAAATCTACTTGCCTTTCTACAGCAGATACCTAATCCATTTTAATGATAATTGATTAACTATATTTCCTACTCACACATAATATATTTGATGCATGATTTCTCGACTCAAAACCTAATGATGAAGAAAGTACTCTTCCAAATCAATTACGTTCAACACCGTCTATGCTCCAAGATCTCCTGTTTGATTCATTAGCATTATCATTAATAAGAATAAAGTTTATTTCTGGTATTTAGCGTCAGTTTCTCAATATTACCGAATTCCCCTGAATGTAATTCACCGTTTTCAAAAGATATTATATTTTTCTTCATGAGGCAAAGGCGGCTTCGTGTCTTACTCCATTTTCAAACACTCTTTTTAACTTTTAAATAACGTATGGTTCATATATATTGGAACGAATTTTCCGGCTATAATAGCAGAAATATATTGGGTAACAATGTGCTGGTCTTAAGCTTTCAGAAAGGTTGGAAAGAGAATAGCGCTCTCTCTCTCTCTCTCTCTCTCTCTCTCTCTCTCTCTCTCTCTCTCTCTCTCTCTCTCTCTCTCTCTCTCTCTCTCTCTCTCTCCATAGATAACACTAAAGTTGCATGCCGGCTTTTTTTTTTTTTTTTTTTTAAAGTTCACCTCGCGGGCACTTAGCTATTCAGGGGAACTTCTAGGTAATTTCTACCTAGGATCCGAACTAGGATTCGAACCCGCGCCCTTGCCATGCGACTCCGTCGCTCTACCGTTTGAGCCACGGTATATATATATATATATATATATATATAT
>JABUQX010050978.1:35000-40000 GCA_015478945.1 Trachelipus rathkii
AGAAGTATCTAGTGATGTCTATTAAGTGTCTTGATATTAAGATGAGTGCCCAGGTGATGCCAGTGAGTTGCCAATCTGAGTGCAATGATGCCACAGTGATGTGCCAATGAGTGCAAGTGAGTGCCACATAGTGGCACTAGTGAGTGCCACATAGTGCCAACTGAGTGCCATCACTTTTTTCGAAGCATTTTCTGCCTCCCCTGAGGCCTAGAATAGCCCTCTAATAATGGGTTCTACGCCTAGTAATAAGGTATGAGGATCGATTGGTGTCACATTACATGCTAGGACTGCTTCCTACTATGAGTTAGGCTTTTTTCTAACACTTATAGCCTATATATATAATATTATATATATATATATATCTATATATATATATATATATATATATCTATATTATATATATATATATATACTATATATATATATATATATATATATATCATATATATATAATATATATATATATATATATATATTAACTCGCACACAACCTAACACATACACTATGACACTTATACACACATTCACTATGACACTTATACACACTATGACACTTATAAGCGCTTACACTCTCCATAGACATTACATTAAACCTATAACACTTAATCACACCCACAAACAGAATACACTTATGTTTACACTCCACCACTTGATAATTTTGATGCCTCAACTTTTGATGCCTCAGCTTTGATGCTAGCATTGATGCCTCAACTTTGAAGGTTCATTTTTGATGACTCAAATCTTTGATGACGTCATCTTTGATGACACTATTTGATGATTCATCTTTGATGAAATCACCTTTGATGGCTCACCTCTACCCTACATCAAAGAACAGAGTTAATATTAATGTCTTCCCCTAGATCATAATTGGAACACCAAGGCGCAGCGTGCGCCCTCCGCGTGAAGACCCACGAACCCGCACCCGCAGGTGCGACCCGCACGAATTGCGCCGCCGCGAGCGCCCGCAGGCGCAATATTTCCGCGTAACGCCGCGCCGCGAGCGCCCTGCAGGCCAAGATTTCGCGTTTCGGCCCGCCGCGGCGCCCCCCGCGGGCGCCACCTGGCCCGCGGGATTCACGATGGCGTAGACGAAATTTTTTTTTTTTTTTTTAATACTTTAAAATTTAAAAGAATTTTTCAAATAATACTATGAGTCTTCATTTTTATTTCATATTAACATTTTTATTAAAAACATTTCGCGAACCTAAATACTGTAACTCATTACAGACCTATTATTTAACACATATATTTATTAACATTATTTTTTACTTAATACTTTTTACTTAACACTTTTTAATTTATAAATTTTTAAAAATTGTATGTAAGAAGAAAAAATCCAGAGTGTCTGATATATAATCATTTTATTTTACTACAATTGTACGAAATTTTACTAAAAACATTAACATTACATACCTTAAAGCAGTAAATCAGTAAATCAATAGAGGTGTTACCTAACACCTACGGGGGGATTAGTATGCTTTTGTTTTACTGCTTTACTGCTTTAACTCATGTTTTACTGCTTTAAACTCATTTTTTACGCCTTAACTCATATGTTTTACTGCTTTAATTCATATATTTATTAACATTACATACCTTAAAGCAGTAAATCAGTAAATCAATAGAGGTGTTACCTAGCAACATAGGGCTTAGTATGCTTTTGTTTTACTGCTTTACTGCTTTAACTTTCTGCTTTACTGCTTTAACTTTCTGCTTTACTGCTTAACTCACATACATTACTACCCTTAAAGGCAGTAAATCAGTAAATAAATGAGGTGTGACCTCAGCACCAAGGGGGGACTTAGTATGCTTGTTTTTACTGCTTTACTGCTTTAACTTTCCTGCTTTACTGCTTTAACTTTCTGCATATATATATATAATATATATATATATATATATATATGTATATATTATATATTATATATAATATATTATATATATATATATATATATATATATATATATATTATATATCTTTATATTTATATATATATATATATATATATATATATATATATATATATATATATAATATTATATAAATTATTGTAAAATAATGATTATTAAATTTCTAATTAAATAGTAAGGTTTTTATTATCCTTAAATAAATATTTACATTTATGTTAAGAGTTTAAATAAACGAAACCTAGGTTCAGGATATGAAAAACCATGTTTTTACATACAAAGACAAAAAGCGATAAAATATTCTCGACAATCACATACGAGGTTCATATGATGATAAGGTATCCCGTCCACTCACAAGAAGGTACAAATTTCCTTCTTACCTGCTTAAACGGATCTACGACCAGCATGTTTGGTTTGGAATGTTCCATTTAAAATAATCGAAGGTGACTCTTCGACTACTGACTATACTATACTGGAATTACCTTTGACACTGGTATTAGGCTTAAATCAGCCTGGGATACAAAAAGGCTTATCCTAAATTTAGGCCTAAATTTAGGCCTAACGTAGTTATTGCACCACATTTTACAGAAAAAGGTCAGTTTGAAATATATTTTTACCTGGAATTAGGCCTAAATCGCCCCAGGGATACAAAAAGGATTATCCTAAATTTAGGCCTAAAGTAGTTATTTCAACAAATTTTACAGAGAGAGTTCAGTTTCGTATCTGTAAGGAGTGCGGGTTGTTGTGTTTTCTCGTGATGGATTGTCAATGTACATAGATAATAATAATAATAATAATAATAATAATAAAGAAAATCCGAATTATTTAAAAAAACTTTGAAATATTTTTAGTTAACATCGAGCAAATAATATAAATGTAAGTGAATAATTGTTATTTTTAAATTAAAACCTAAGAAAGATTTTTAAATAAAATACATGTTATTTTAGCAGAGAAGAACGTATTTTTTCTTTTATTACTTATTAATGGCTAAAGATGAGTAAAGCAGTAGTCAATAGAAAAAACGTGGCTTAGCTTGTGTAGAGGGTGCTAGGCTGACCTTACTGATTTACTGATTTATTGCTTTAAGGTACGTAAAATATATGTTTTTAATAAAATTTCATAAAATTTTAGTAAAAGTTATTTTAAAACTTGATAGTTATAAAATTTATAAACAAAAAGTATTAACAGTTAATAATAAATTCTTTGTTCAAAGATAATGATTGATTTATTATAGAAGTTTTTTAAGAAACTTTGAAATAACTTTTTAGTTATATTTGAATGAGTAATATAAATGTACGTGTTTAATTAAAACATAAAATGTTTTAATAAATTATACGTTATATGTGTAAGTGTGTGTGTGTGTGTGTGTGTGTGTGTGTGTGCGTGTGTATAAGTGTAAATGTAAGTATCTATGGGTAAATGTAAGTGTCATAGTGAATGTTGTATAAGTGTCATTAGTGAATGTGTGTATAAAGTGAGTGTGTGTGTGGGTGTGTGTGTTGTGTTGTGTGTGTGTGATGTGTAAGTGTAAATGTAAGTGTCTATGGGTAAATGTAAGTGTCATAGTGAATGTGTGTATAAGTGTCATAGTGAATGTGTGTATAAGTGTAAGTGTGTGTGTGTGTGCGTGTGTGTGTGTGTGTGTGTGTGTGTGTGTGTGTGTGTGTGTGTGTTGTGTGTGTGTGTTCTAAATAATAATAACAATTGGCATGAAGTAAATCAATAAGTAAAATAATAAAAATAAAAATAATAAAAATAATAAAATAATAATAAAATAATAAAATAATAATGAAAACAAAAATCGTCGCTCTTTAGAACATAATAATAATAACAATAATGTTAATAATAATAAATTTAAAGCAGTAAAGCAGAAAGTTAAACAGTAAACATAGAAGTTAAAGCAGTAAAACAGAAATTTAAAGCAGTAAAGCAGAAAAGTATTAGAGCAGTAAAGCAGAAAGTTAAAGCAGTAAAAGCAGTAAAACAAAAGCATACTAATCCCCCTTGGTGTTAGGTCACCCGTTTGATTACTGATTTACTGCTTTAAGGTTGTAATGTATGTGAGTTAAAGCAGTAAAGCAGTGAGTAAAGCAGTAAAGCAGAAAGTAAAGCAGTAAAGCAGTAAAACACAAAAGCATACTAAGCCCTATGTTGCTAGTAACACCTCTATTGATTACGATTTCTGTAAGGTATGTAATGTATAAATATATGAGTTAACAGCAGTAAAACATATGAGTTAAGGCAGTAAAACATGAGTTAGAAGCAGTATAAACATGAGTTAAAGAGTAAAGGCAGTAAACAAAAGCATACTAATCCCCTAGGTTGTTATTAACACCTCTATTGATTTACTGATTTACTGCTTTAAGGTATGTATGTTATGTTTTTAGTAAAATTTCGTACAATTGTAGTAAAATAAAATGATTAAATATCAGACACTCTGGATTTTTTTTCTTCTTACATACATTTTAAAAATTTATAAATAAAAAGTGTTAAGTAAAAAGTATTAAGTAAAAAATGAATGTTAAGTAAATAATATGTGTTAAAACATAGGTCTGTAATGATTTTACGCGTTTAAAATGTATTCAACCATTTATAATAAAAAATGTTTAAGTATGAAATAAAAATGAATGACTCATAGTATATTTGAAAAGAAATTCTTTGAAATGTTTAAGTATGAAATAAAAATGAATGACTTATAGTATATATATTTTTCATTCCCGAAGGAATATTGCTCCTGCTGGGCGCACGGGCGGCGGAGCGGGAACGCTGGAAATATGGCGCCTGCCGGGCGCTCGCGGCGGGCGGTAGGCGGAAAATATTGCGCCTGCGGCGCTCCGCGCGGGCGGGGAACGCGGCGGGTCGCACCTGCGGGTGCGGGTTCGTGGGTCTTCACGCGGAGGGCGCACGCTGCGCCTTGGTGTTCCAATTATGATCTAGGGGAAGACATTAATATTAACTCTGTTCTTTGAATGTAGAGTAAGGTGAGCCATCAAAGGGGTGATTTCATCAAGAGATGAATCATCAACTATAGATGGTATCAAAGAATGACGTTCAAAGATAGTCATCAAACGTGAAACCTTCAAAGTTGATGGCATCAA
>JABUQX010050978.1:47500-50000 GCA_015478945.1 Trachelipus rathkii
ACATCCAAAGCGAAGGGGAGCTTGGAGAGCAGTGACGGGTGCCATACCCGGTCAAATGCTTGGATATGTCAAGCGCCTCTACGAAAGACCTTCAATAGACCCTGAGGGTAGAAAACCATAAACTTGAAAGTTTGGAAAGTATATCACCAGCGTCAAACCTCTGAGCGCGAAAGCGTACTGGCGATCGGGAAAGCAAAGGGCAATGAGAGATTCCAGATGATCTGAGAAATGAGAGTTGAGAAGGGTTTCAAGGATCTTAGATAGAAATACGCGTTAGAGCTAGGGCGATAGTTAGAAAGATCAGAGCGGCTTTCTTTTTTCGGGTAATAGTTGACATATGCGCGCGTCCAACCTGAGGACAATGCTAGTATGTGAGGCATAGAGAGATTATAGTTGAAGCGAGAGAGGCCAGCACGACACAGCTCCCTCCAAATACTTCGGGAGGGAACTTGCCATCCGGGCACCGCCTTCCTACGTTCATGATTCAGGAGCCCATGCATCCGATCAGATGGGTAATCTCAGGCAGGAGAGGCGGATAGGACACCTGGAGAAGCAGATAGGGGAGGAAGGAGGAATGCCAGAATCGTGCCAGGTTGAGGTGTAGATGAAAATAGGAAGGCAGGAAGGAGTGTGGCCTTGGTGCAGTTTGGAAGTTAGGCAACAGAACCATCAGATTCGAATAAGAGAGGAAGGTAGAGTTAAGAAGTTGTTGGAGTATGTTTTGCAAGAGGCCAGAAAGATTTATCAGTGGGAGAACCAAGGAGAGCGCACTTTCGTTTGATGAAAGTCCGCTTTGCTCGTCCAAGAGTATCCCTGCAACGATTTTAGCTGAATGAAAACTTTAGTGAAGTGACTAGGAATAACGAGAATTTTTCCAACCGATACGCGCATTGTTCTCTAGCCTGAATGGCCAGAGAGCAAGTTACGATCGAACCATGGATTATGAGGAGAGAATGATTTAGTTCGAAGAAGGAATGAACCTGCTCATCGCCATCAAAACGATTACGCTCCACCTTGGTCGGCAGAAGACGAAGCAGTCACCAGAGGAAAAGGCAGTCATTCCCAATTATGTTAGCGTAGAAGCAGCTCAAAGCCCCCAATCGGCCCGATCAAAGTGCCAGAAAAAACGCACAGGGCAGGATGGAGCTGTTGGAGAGAAAGTATTAAATTAAGAGATATAAGGTTGTAGTCAGATTTACCAATAGGAGCGAAGTGGTGTATTTATAAGAGAGAAGGACTAGTTTTGTGAAACATAGGTAAGTGTGGTTCAAGAATTGGTTAGGAGATCCGGAATGTGTGTTATGGTTCTTTAATTAGTGCTCAAGATTCGTTGAGAATGCTGAAATGATTGCGGCCTCTCCCCACCGTAAATCAGTATGAGAGGATTCCAACCAAATTTTCAGTGTTTGTGTAGCATTGAAATCCCCCTAGATAGAGGACCTCAGTATTTGGATAAGAAGATATAACAGTCTCGTGAGAAGTAGTAGGATATTCAAAAAAGGCGTGAAAATCTGCTTCTGTTAGGAGCAACAGTACAGAAGCACAAGATTATGGTAGTAGAAAAAAAGATTTTAAGCCACAGAACATCGAAAATTAGGTGATTCGAGATTCACGAGGAAACGTGTTACAGGAGTGTTTAGTTAAATGGCACATAACTCTCACCTTTAGATGAAATTTGAACATACGTTATAGTTTGAATATCGTGAATGTATGAATTCTTTAGCCATCTGACGTCTCAGACAAGAAGCAAAGATTAGGGCTAAGAGTTTAGAGAGGGTGGTAATTCAACGGAAGCAGAGTTAGAATTTAAGCCAAGATGTTGGTGAAGTCAATAGAAAGCCCGCATCTATGCAAATCTGCCATCTCACACACACACCACACGCAATCACACACAAACAATGAACAAAACCAAAACAAAAGGAAAAAATCCGGGATAAAATTCAATCAACGCTAAACCTAAGTTAAAAAGTTTAATGAGCTAAAATTAATTAAAAATCAGATTTTGTATAATAAATAAGAAAAATAAAACTCAAACTTACGTAACCTTTCCCAGTTTACCCTACTAAAAATTCGCAACCAAAAAAAAACGACAAAGAAAGGAAAAGAAATTAAAACTAAGACTTATCTTTTAAAAACTCCACGTGCAAAACTTCACTGAATCTAATAAGTGTATACCACTGCTATGATTTAATAAAATATATATTATATATATATTATATATATATATTATATAATATATATTATATATATACTATACTATATATATATATATAATTATATATATATATATATATTATATATTTATATATAATATATATATAAATCATATATATATATATATATATATATATATATATATATATACTATATATATAATAATATATAATAATATATATATAATATATATATATATATATTATATTTATATATATTATATATATATTATAATATAATAAATATATATATATAATTTAATATATATATATATATATATTATATA
>JABUQX010050978.1:52500-57500 GCA_015478945.1 Trachelipus rathkii
AAGTAGAAGATAGGCAAAAAATAGATAAAGAAGAAGAAGAAGAAGAAAACTAGAAACAAAAAGATTAATAGGAAGAAGTAGAAGATAAGCAAAAATAGTTAAAGAAGAGTAAGGAGATTAGTAAGAAGAAGAAGAAGAAGAAGAAAAAGAAGAAAAGAAGAGAAGAAGAAGAAAAGAAGAAGAAGAAGAAGAAGAAGAAGAAGAAGAAGAAGAAGAGAAGAAGAAGAAGAAGAAGAAGAAGAAGACTAGAAACAAAAAGATTAATATGAAGAAGTAGAAGATAAGTAAAAAATAGATAAATAAGAAGAAGAATAAGAAAAAGAAGAAGAAGAAGAAGAACTACAGAACTACAGAACACCGACTAGCAAAGACTTTACAGTCCACTTCAAGCGCTAGTCCTGAGGGAGTGAGCGTCACCCGTCTTAGAACTTATAATTAACCCTCCAACGGTGAACCCCAGAACTGTTATTACAAAATATTATTGTAGTGTGATCGATGATGTCCACCGGCTTAGAATGTTAGAAATAACCCTCTAAGTGGGTGGACATCAAACTGTTATTACAATTAAGACACGTAGGTGTGATCGATGATGTCACCGGCTTAGAACGTTAAAAATAACCCTCTAAGTGGTGGAACTCAAAATTGTTAATACAGAAATAATTATCGATAATTGTGATCGATGATGTACCGGCTTTTAGAACGTTAGAATAACCCTCTAAGCGGTGGACCATCCAATAGCTGTTATTACAAATTAAGATGATAGTGTGATCAATGCGACCACCGACTTATAGCGCTAGAACAGCGGTAAACATTTGCTGTAAATTTACCTCTAAGGGGTAAACATTAAAACTGTTATATAAGTTCGGCGCCCAAATTCTTTTTAAGATGTACTTTTAACATTTACCAAATGATCTCAATAGTTATCGTTTGATTTTACCTTATCTAATTCTATCGGTTAAAAACATAAACGTAAGACTTTTAAAATAAGTACAGAGTTGAAGTTCACAGACAATTTCCTTAAAGTGTTTTATCTAACTTTCTTGAATCTAAATCGATGTTGCCGCTGGTTCACTATTTCTAAGAGAGACTTATTCCACTTCTCAATGCTACATCGTAAGTGACAGAAATTCTTTGCTATAGCTTGTTCTGAAATCGTTTTAATGAGCAAAGTTTATGCCCATTCTTCATGTTAACAATATCGTTAAAATCAATATCTAACGAACTGCCTGTAATCGATATTTTCAACCAATTTATTTAGTATTTTGAAGTTCTATTAATTTTCCTCTCAACCTTCTTGTCTCTAAAGAATGTATAACTAGTTGAGGTATTCGCTGGTCGTATGACATGCCTCTCACTTCTGGTATTAACTTGGTTGCCCTTCGTTGAATTATTTCAATTTTTTATTACCTTTTTGAGGTAAGGATTCAAAATTATACTGCGAATTCCAGATGAGGTCTAACTAACATTTTATAAAGAGGAATTATTATATTTTATAGATGTAAATTTGAAATTTCTGGCAATAAAACCTTGACTCTTATTTGCTTCTTAACAGCTTCAGCACATTGTCTCGCAAATTTTAAATCCTTATTAATTAATATCCCTAGATCCTTTTCCTCACTGACAACTTTGATAACTGAGTCATCTATTTTGTAATCATATTCATTGTTGCTACTTCCAAAATGTATAACCTTACACTTATCGGTATTAAATTTCATTTGCCACGTTTTTGACCAATTTACAATCTTATTCAAATCGCTCTGGAGCGATTGATGATCTTTTTCACAATTTATGCGATTTCCAAGTTTCGTATCATCAGCAAATTTCGAGATATTGCTTAAAATGTCATCATCTATGTCATTTACATATATAATAAAAAGTATTGGACCCAGAACAGATCCTTGTGGTACACCACTAATAACATCAGCCCATTCTGAGCACTCACCATTGACAACAACTCGTTGTCGTCGGTCCAATAACCAATTTTTAATCCAATTTAAAAGCCTTCCTCGAATACCGTGAGCTCTTAGCTTTTCTAATAATCTTTGATGAGGGACGGTATCGAATGCTTTTTGAAAATCTAAATAAATGACATCAAAAGATTTGTAATTATCTACATCGTTAATAACTATATTAAAAAATTCTAGTAAATTAGTTAAGCATGATCTATTTCTTCTAAACCCGTGTTGGGAATTCTTGAGCAATCCATGATCTTCAAGGTGTGAAACTAATCTATTAGTTAGTATTGCTTCAAAAATTTTGCCAACTATAGAAGTTAAGCTAATTGGGCTGTCATTTATTAGGAGCTTACGATCTCTCTTTTTTTTGAAAATAGGAGTTATTTTCAAGGTTGAAATTATGCGGTACTAATCCTTCTTGTAAAGACTTATTGAAAAGCATCGTCGAGGTTTTACTAATACACTTTCAAATTTTTAGATGCATAGGATAAAATCCATCTGGTTCCAGGTGATTTATTAATTAATAGCTTATCAATTTGGAAAGCAACTTCCTCAATTTTAAAATTTCAAAATGTCATCTAAAATACTATCTGCAATGAAAATCCCGTACGTCCCTTCATGTTGGAACATTATCTAGATTTTCTTTCGTAAATACTGAGGAGAAAAAATTATTTAAGATGTTTGCCACATCGGCATTGCTCGACTTTAGGTTTCCGTTATTGTCCAGTAGTGGTCCAATTGATTCCTTAATGGAAACTTTTATTATTGACGTAATTGTAAAACTTTTTAGGATTAATTTTACTCTCCCGGGCAATATTAATTTCATAGTTTCTTTTATAGCATTTAATTAGTCTTTTGCAGTTTCGACGCCAAACTTTGTAATTATTATTATTTTCCACTGAAGGGAGAAGACTTCCAAAGTTTATAAGCCCTATTTCTATTATTTGAAAAATCTCTAATTTCATTGTTCCACCATCTTGGTTTTGAACTAGGTAAAGTTCGTTTTATTTTATATGGAACAAAATCCTTTTCTTTTTCTTTAAATATTTGTAGAAACGTATCCCACATTATATTTGCATTGCCTGTTAATATTTCATCCCAATCATATATAGATAAGCTTTCCTTAAAGTTATTAAAATTTGTGTTCTTAAAATCAGGAATTTTCAGGTTATTTCTATGTATTTTGTTTTCTATATTAATGGTAAATTTAATCATGTTATGATCACTTTTACCAATTGGTTCTATGACCTCAAAACTTCTTACCAAGTTCAAATGACTCACTATTAGTAGGTCTAAAATATTGTTTCCTCTTGTTGGGCAATCAATTATTTGAAAAATGAAATTATCTCCTAAGAACTTTAGTAACCTATTTCCTTCGGGATCTGCATCAAGTAAATTATAGTTAATATTTGGGCAGTTAAAGTCTCCTACAATTATTGTATACCCTTCTAAAATTTTGCTTAATTCGGCATACAAAGTTACATCTAGAAGAAGAAGAAGAAGAAGAAGAAGAAGAAGAAGAAGAAGAAGAAGAAGAAGAAGAAGACTAGTGACAAAAAGATTAATAGGAAGAAGTGAAAGAAAAGCAAAAAATAGATAAAGAAGAAAAAGAAGAAAAAAAGAAGAAGAAGAAGAAGAAGAAAACTAGAAACAAAAAGATTAATATGAAGA
This sequence comes from Trachelipus rathkii, assembly GCA_015478945.1. Classification (NCBI taxonomy): domain Eukaryota; kingdom Metazoa; phylum Arthropoda; class Malacostraca; order Isopoda; family Trachelipodidae; genus Trachelipus; species Trachelipus rathkii. Next base: position 56,127 of record JABUQX010050978.1, read on the forward strand.
AGTAGAAGATAAGTAAAAAATAGATAAAGAAGAAGAAGAATAAGAAAAAGAAGAAGAAGAAGAAGAAGAAGAAGAAGACTAGAAAGAAAAAAATTAATAGGAAAAAGTGGAAGATAAGAAAAAATAGATAAAGAAGAGTAAGGAGATTAGCAATGAGAAGAAAAAGAAGAAGAAGAAGAAGAAGAAGAAAACTAGAAACAAAAAGATTAATAGGAAGAAGTAGAAGATAAGCAAAAAATAGATAAAGAAGAAGAAGAAGAAGAAGAAGATTAATAGGAAGAAATTGAAGATAAGCAAAAATAGATAAAGAAGAGTAAGGAGATTAGTAAGAAGAAGAAGAAGAAGAAAGAAGAAGAAGAAGAAGAAGAAGAAGAAGAAGAAGAAGAAGAAGAAGAAGAAGAAGAAGAAGAAGAAGAAAGAAAAAGATTAATAGAAAGAAGTAGAAGATGAGAAAAAATAGATAAAGAAGAGTTAGAAAATTAGTAAGAAGAAGAAGAAGAAGAAGAAGAAGAAGAAGAAGAAGAAGAAGAAGAAGAAGAAGAAGAAGAAGAAGAAGAAGAAGAAGAAGATTATTATGAAGTAGAAGATAAACAAAAATAGATAAAGAGCAGCAAGAAGATTAAAAGGAAAAATAATAATAATAATAATAATAATAATAATAATAATAATAATAATAATAATAATAATAATAATAATAATAATAATAATAATAATAATAATAATAATAATAATAATAATAATAATAATAATAATAATAATAATAATAATAATAATAATAATAATAATAATAATAATAATAATAATTAAATAATAATAATAATAATAATAATAATAATAATAATAATAAATAATGATAATAATAATTAAATAATAATAATAATTAAATAATAATATAATATCACGCTAAGTCCAAATCTAACTCAAAAAGAATGAAAATTAGATCTTACTCCAAACCATTCAAACTTTCTCTTATGTTTACCGAAAGAACTAATGCGACTAAGAAGAATGTGAGTAACGTATGTCAATTTCACTGTAATAAAAATGGTTGTAATGCCTCTTACATCGGGTGTACTACCAATTTTCTTAAACCTCGTGGCTCTTAACATAAATACAGATGTGGTAAGATCTTTGAACTTATTAAAAAGGAACACGAAACCCTTAGACCCAATGTAGACATTTTCAATTTTAACATAATACACAGATCCGAATATCCGGATTTTTTTTCATGAATAGAGGCGAGCTGAGTCACTCTTAATCAAAAGGCACAAAACCATTTTTCAATATTAAGTTCAATGGAAGCTAGTAAAAAAAAATGGTCGACAAGGAAAATCATATACATCTCAAATGGTGACATTTGTAAAAAAAAATATCTGT
>JABUQX010050979.1:0-2500 GCA_015478945.1 Trachelipus rathkii
ATATATATATATATATATATATATATATATATATAATATATATATATAAATATATATATATTTATATATACATATATTACATTTATAATATCTTATATATATATAATTATAATTATAAATAAGAAGTTAAGTGAACAAAGTAATAAGGATAAGTATGTAGGAGCGCTCGCTAGTAAATCGGTTGGAATGTGAACAAGTTGATACTTAACAAAACTGGGGGCAAAAGAAGGAAGTAATTGTTAGTAGTGCAAGGAAAGTTGTGTGGATGTGCTAAAGTAGGAAGTAAGATTTAACAAGCGGGAATGGTGGGAATGAAGAGGTGATGGAAAGCGGTTAAAGGTAAAAAAAGAAAAGCGTGGTTGAAGGTACTAAAAGCCAAATGATGAAGTTTATCAAAAAAGGAAAGATGTTTGGGATTATATAAGGAGAAAAAAAGAAAATAGTTGAAAAAATAAATTACGTAGGGAGGAAAACAAAGAGGAATGAACAGTTTGGAAGGAGGATGAAATGAGGACAATACAAGGGGAAAAGGAAGCTCTTCTGGAAGAAGCAGCGAAAGGTTTAAGAATGAAGGGATAAAGGGAATCTGCCTTAGAATAATGAATAGGGATGGTGCTTTTGTAAACTGATGAAATGGATGTGAGGGAGTGTGGGAAAGAACACTTCGAAAATCTGCACAATAATAACAGTAATGAAGAGGTGATAGTGAAATGTGTGTGGGTTTTGGATTTGGCTGCCAAGAAGGAATAGGTATTTTGTGGATGAGGTTATTAGTAAGGGGAGGTAATGGGTAAAAGAGTGAAAAAGTTGAAGAATGGTTAAATCTGCAGGTATAGATGAAATTACTAGTAAAATGATCAAGAGCGGAGGCGAGATGGTGATGAATTGGATTTGGAAGTTGAGTGTAATAAAGCGTTTATTGGGAGGGATAAAGTTCCAAGGGATTGGAGGGAAGCGGTAATAATACCCTTAACATAAGGGTAAGCGGAGAAAAAGGGAACTGTAGAAATAATAGGGGAATAAGTTATGAGTGTGTAGGGAAGGTATATGCTGGTATTTTTGGTGGAAAGAGTTGCGTCGAAGTGACTGAAGGGACTGAGTTGGGATGAAAGAAACAAATGTGCGTTTAGGAGTGGTAGAGGAAATGTGGATCAAAAATCTTTACATGGAAACAAATGATTGAGAAAATGAGGAAAGGAAGAATTAAATTATTTTTAGGTTTTATGGATTTACAACAGGCGTTATGATTAGAGTTAATAGGGGAAAGCTTTTTATGCAGTAATTAGTGATATTAGGTTGTTGGTGGTAGGCTTCTAGATGGAATCAAAAGGTATTGTATGACGGATTAGTGAAGCGTGTGTAAGAATAAATAGGTGTCAATTGTGGATTGGTTTAGTTATTAATAGCGGCAGTGAGACAGGGGTTGTGTTTATGTCTTCCCTGTTATTCAATTTGAATATTGGATGGGGTTAATTTGAAAAGAATCGAGGTGTGGATGGCAGGGAAATGGTGTTAGAATGATGAGGAATGGAAGAGAGGGGAGGTTGCCCTACCTATTATGATGCGGATGATTGTCTGTAGTGGCGAATCTGAAAGAAGAGTTTGACGAGGATTGGTAGAGAGATTTGGCACAGTGTGAAAAGGAGAGGGTTGAAAGTAAACGTAGATAAGAGGTAAGGTTATGGTGTTGAGGAGGACAGTCCTCAGTGTGAAGTTATGTTAGATGGTGCAGCAGCTGAAGCAAGTGTCTGAGTTAAATATTTAGGGTATGTGATTGGATGAGAAGGGAAACGGATGATGCAGAGGTAGTAGGGAAAGTTTGTGAAATGGCAAGGAAGGTGGCTGGTGAAATAAAATCGTTGGTGAATGTAAAGGGACTAAGTCTTGAGTGCGCTTAGGAAAGTCTTACATTAGAGGTACTGTTTTACCTTGTGTTATTGTATGTGTAGTGAGACTTTGGTCTGGAATAAGAAGTAATAGGATCTAAATTTCCAATGTTTCAGATGAACAATTCTTAGGGGCATTGCTTAGGTGTGAAAGAAGTTTAATAAAATGAGGAATGAAAACTTATTAGAGAGTTGTGTGGTGAAGAAAAAGGGGTAAAATGAAGAGAATAAATTTGAAAGTTCATGTTTGAGATAGTTTTGGTTTCATGGGAAAGATGAATGATAGTCGGTTGGTTTAAAAGTGGATTGTAAAGTGGAGAAGTGTGTGGAAACTGACCGGCTGTGAACGGAAGAGAAAAGTGGAAATGAGTCTATGGACCCGACCGGGGGGCCGGGAAATTTGCCGGTTTCCCGGGCCGGGGCTGCTTTTTTAATTTAAAGCCGGGGCCGGGGCCGGGGTTAGCTAAAATTACGAAATACAAGTTCAAACAAAACACTGGAAAGTCTTAAAACTTTAGGATGAAAATTACAATTTTTAATTCAATAAATTAATAATTTTTTAAATTATAAAAAAAGAATACATCTTAATAATATAAATTCAAATCAAATATTTT
>JABUQX010050979.1:12500-28831 GCA_015478945.1 Trachelipus rathkii
TGGCTTGCAAAAAGGAATTCACAAGGCCTAATCACCCCTTACGCCGTATTCAAATTTCCAATACTAATTGCCACTACTTATAAAACTTTCTTCCTGGTTATCTTTTCAATTAAAACCATTAATCGGCAAAAATTTACACCTTCCCATCTTCATCAATCAGAAGATTTCATACAACGTATTCATACACTTAATCCTTCCACACACAAATTTCTTAGCTTTGACGTCACCTCCCTTTTCACTTTCGTACCTGTCCCATTTACTCTAAGCTTAATAGAAAACTATATTCCAGAACATAACATCACTTTAAATTATCAATTTTAGCATATTAAGCAACTTAGTTATCTCACACCTGATCGCAATGCTATCATTACTTTTTAAAGAATTCTTCTCACGATTAACTAACTACAAACTTATGGCCTCTCAATGGGTTCTCCCTTACTGCCACTTTTAAGCAATATTTTGTATGAAACTCTTGAACCACCACTACATTATTTCATCACCCTTACTACTACTAAATGCCACCCAATGGCTTCCGTTATGTGGACGACGTTGTTCTGCGCACTTCAAATGACATCAATATAAATTTCATTTTTTATTTTATCAATAAAACATCATCCCTCTATCTCCTTCACACATGAATTACCTATTAAGCTGTTACTCTAGCCTTTTCTTGATACTTTAATTTCATGGAAAAAACTACTCCACATCTATCCTTTTCTTTCTTACAGAAAACCCACTTCTTCCTCTCTTAATACATTGGTTTTCGACTTACATTACATATAACACAAAATAAGCTACACCAACAAGCCCTCTACTTAGAGCCCTTCGAGTTTGGCTCTCCTCTAATCTTAGAAGGATGGCAACATGATTACAGTCCCAATCTGCTAGTAGCACTCCTCGGAATATCGAAACTAAAATATCCTCTACTATTAAAACGCAACAGCGGAAAGCGGAAGTGTAAATTACTATAATAAAAACCCTTGTATCTTACACCCCTTTTACTTATAACTTCCCATTCCTTTATTTAAATCATTAATTAAAAGAACATCTTCCCAAAAATATTCGCTTAATAAAAAGTAATAACAATTCCCTTGAAAAAAGTTTTTAAACCCCCTAAAATTAATACTTTTCAAACGCAATGCATTTATAAAATTCCTTGCTATGACTGTCCCATCTGCTTTAATCGGCGAGACTAATGATCTACCCAGACGAAATATGATGTTATCAACGACTCTCCTAATTCAGCTTTAACAGCCTATTGAACTCTGCACGACCATAGAATCAATATAAATTCAGTTTCTCCATTGAAATATAGCAATCAAGTGGCGAAGAGGAAAATAATTGAATCGTCATTAAATATACATTACTGATAATTTTAATAAAGAATACCGGGCGACAGTGAGCCTGACATTATTCCAAATTTCTGATACTCCTAATCAAGGATTGCCTTAAGATGTGAAGCAGGAGGCGGCCAACAAATTAACACAATATTTTTCATTTAACTTTTTTATTTTTTTTTGTATATTCTTGTCATTCCATCTGACAGAGGCCTTTGGTCGTCTCCGGCGAAAGCTTATGGTTATTTTCTGTTTTTTGAATTTTACCATTTTATTTGTGATGTTTATTAAAGTATTATTTTACGTGCCTAGGGTGACTATCCTATATATATATATAATATATATATATATATATATAATATTATATTATATATATATATATATAATATATATATATATATATATATATATATATATATATATATATAATATAATATATATATATATATAATTAATTCAATTAAAACAAAATAATTTTGAAAATAGATTTCGGAAAATGTTTGATTTTCTTGAAGAAATTTACTTAAATAAAAAATACATTAATATTTAACAATTATTATTATTTCCATTTCCGAATTCGTTTGATATATCAAATTCTCCGAATATTTTATGGTTAAAAAACTCGGAAAAAATAAATTATTTTGCCTCAATTTAATTTTGAAATCATAGTAAAATACCAAAAAAAAATTGATAATTTAAGTATGTTTATATATTTTGCATCAATTTATAACCAAAGGAGTAATGGAATTAAAAATATATTTTTTTATTGTGTTTGATTTAACCCTCGATTATTTAGTGTAAATTTACAGTTAACCCCGGTTTTTCCTGATTTTTGGCCGGGCCGGGGCCGGGGCCCCGGTCGGTCCCTAATTGAGTTCTGTGAACGATATGCCTGGAGGAGAGAAATGTGGATTTGGCAGAGCGAGAATAAAGGTGCATAATTGGTAGAGAGAAATGCGGGGTTTTGTATGGGGCATGGTAGTGGCCCACCTTGGGCCAAGGGATGAACCCATTATTGACGATTTACCCATAGTGAGGGTCACGTCGCGGGTCCCATGAAGGCTTCTAGGGTTGGATTTTCTGCTGTGACGAGTTTCACTAATTAATGGTTACAGAGGGGGCTAAGGCTGGGCTTTCTTTTCGAATATATATATAATATATATATATATATATATATATAATATATATATATATTATATATATATATATATAAATATATATATATAATATATATATATATATATATTATATATATGCCAAAAAAAAAATATGCATTACAGTACTAGTCCAAAAATAATCTACATTGTCTGAAATGGTTTTCCTATTTCCTTCTTCATAGTGAATAATTATTTTTCTTTCAGATTTTGGAGCAATGCCAAATGAATGATTTTATAGAAAAAAATATGAGACAAAAAACGTTCCAGGAAGAAAGGCTTTGATGAAGATAGAAGTTTATATGCATGTAAGAAATTAAGATTAAGACTCTCCCAAAAATCTATTTCTGAAGACCTAACTGATGGTGAAGACTGTGAAAACATGCTCAGTAATAATAATAATTGTAAAGATTCAGGTTGGTGGAGTAAACAAAGTAATTCTCATGACAAGAATAGATCAGAAAATAGGTTTCATGGAAATGAAAAGCCTGCCATTACCAATTTCAAATTCTGGAATTTCAACATTCCAGTTCAGAAAATAGTTATAAAAGTCATACAAGTATTTAAGGAAATTTAAAATGCAGTTTAATTGTTCCTATGAAACCAAAATATAAAAAGAATGTAATTGCACACTGCGCAAAAACATTCAAAAAAATTAAATTTTAAAAAATATTGTGAACTATTGTGATTTTAAAACGTCATTACAAAAAGGGATTTAGTTCGTCATAATTTTCTTTGTTGCTCAAAGAAAACTGAATTAAATTCCAACAAAAATTGCGTTGTTGTTAATCAGTCGAAAAGCACAAAATATTGTTCTTTATCTTTATCAGAGATAATGCTTTTAATTTATAATAATAATATAAAATCATTGGATGTAAATGCTGCTGTTCCACCCCCTACGGAACCTTTTAAATGCTTAGAATGCAGTTTTGAAGCTGAAAATCAAAAGTGTTTGGAATTTCATTCACAAATTCATTCTGAAGTCCTGAAATGCCCTGAATGCAATTATGAAAACACTGATACAGAAATATTCAAAGATCATCTTATAAAAACTCACTTAGATCAGTCCACAAGCGAAAGTGAATCTGTTCCTTACTCCTTCAGGAAAATGACAAGCGAGTCCAACACACCTGCTACAAACAAATCATCTGACGGAGTGCACCGTGAAATGCCAGACAGCCACAAAATTCAGAACTCCGACTTTGAGAATGAATTGTCATTTGTTGAAGAAAATGTTGCATTGGATAATGATGAACCTCGTAGAAAGATGAAAACTAAAGAAAAAAGATTTCAATGTGAACATTGTGATTTTAAAACAGATTACAAGTGTGCTATAAAAAGTCATAATTCAAAGCACAATTTAAAGTTAATAAAGAATCCTGAAAACGGTCTTAGTAAATGTTTCAACATTGTCAAGGATGAGAATGTAAATTATCTCATGTTATCCTTATCAGAGATAATAAATTTGGTTTGCAATAAAGATAAGGCATTGGATTCTTACACTTCTGACCAAGCCCCTATGGAAATCTTGAAGTGTTTGGAATGTACATTTGAAACACGAAATCTAAAAATCTTGAAACTGCATTCACAAATTCATGTTGAAGTTAAGAAATGCACAGAATGCAATTTTGAAAGTAAGGATACAGAGACATTCAAAGGGCATCTAATAAATCACTTTAAACAGGAAAATGTAAAAGAACAAAAATTCAGAGAGAGGAAGAGCCCACATTTAAATATTAAGAAGTTTAATTGCAGTGATTGTTCTTATGAAACCAAATGTAAAAGATCATATAATGCTCACTGTGCAAAACATAAAAATATTAAATTATTCAAATGTGACAATTGTGATTTTGAATCAAATTACATAAGGCATTTAAAACGTCATAAACAAAAGAGTTGCTTAAAAAAAGCTGAATTAAATTCCAATAAAAATTGTGATATTGTAAATAAATCGAAAAGGGCAAAATATTGTTCTTTATCTTTATCAGAGATAATGCTTTTAATTTATAATAATAGAATATCCTTGGAGGATGATGCTTCTATTCCACCCCTTAAAGAACCTTTAAAATGCTCAAAGTGTAGTTTTGAAACTAAAAATCAAAAGTGTTTGGAATTTCATTCACAAATTCATTCTGCAGTCCAGAAATGCCCCGAATGCAGTTATGAAAGTACTGATACAGAGACATTCAAAGATCATCTTATAAAAACTCACTTGCATCAGTCCACAAGTGAAAGTGAATCTGTTCCTTACTCTTTCAGAAAAAGATCAAGACCGTCCAACATGACTGTTATAGACGAATCATCTGATGAAGAGCACAGCAAAATGCCAGAGAGCCAAAAAAGTCAGGACTCTGACTTTGAGGATGAAATAATAGATATATCGGATAATGACGAGCCTCGTAGAAAGAAAAAGTTTAAATGCCATGAATGTAGTTATGCATCAAACAAAAATGAAACTTTTGTTGCTCATTGTTTAAGTCATGCAAATGAAAAACTATTCCAGTGTGAACATTGTTATTATAAAACAAATTACAGGTCTACAATCAAACGTCATAATATGAAATGCTTAAAGAATCCTGAAAACAATCTTAGTAAATGTTTCAGCTTTGTTAATTATGAGGATGCAAATTATCATTTGTTATCCTTATCTGATATAATAAATTTGGCTTGTAATAAAGGTAATTCATTGGATGTTATTGCTTCTGATCGAGCCACCATGGATGTTTTGAAGTGTATGGAATGTACATTTGAAACAGGAAATCTAAAAATCTTGAAACTGCATTCACAAATTCATGTTGAACTTAAGATATGCACAGAATGCAATTTTGAAAGTAAGGATACAGAGACATTCAAAAAACATCTACTAAGTCACTTTAAACACAAAAATAAAAAAGAACAAATTGTCAGAGACAGGAAAAAACCATATTTAAATCTTAAGAATTTTAAATGCAGTGATTGTTCTTATGAAACCAATTACAAAAAATCATTTGATAGACACTGTGCAAGACATCAAAATTTTAAATTATTTAAATGCGAAAATTGTGATTTTGAATCAAATTACAAAAAACATTTAATACGTCATAAACAAAAGAATTGCTTAAAGAAAGCTGAATTAAATTCCAACAAAAATTGTGATATTGTTAATCAATCGAAAAACACAAAATATTGTTCTTTATCTTTATCAGAGATAATGATTTTAATTTATAATAATAGAACATCATTGAATGAAAATGCTTCTGTTTCATCCCCTACAGAACCTTTAAAATGCTCAGAGTGTAATTTTGAAACTGAGTATCAAAAGTGTTTGGAATTTCATTCACAAATTCATTCTGAAGTTCACAATTGTCCTGAATGTAATTATGAAAGCACTGATACAGAAACATTCAAAAATCATCTGATATCTCACTTATATCAATCCACAAGTGAAAACGAATCTGTTCCTTTGTTTAGGAAAATGTCAAGACAGTCCAGCATAACTACTACGGACAACTCGACCAATAAAGAGCACAGCGAAATGTCAGACAGTCTCAAACATCAGGATTCTGACTTTGAGGATGAAATGTCACACTTAATCGGATATAGTGCCAATGCCCAAATGAAGAGGGAATATAAATGTGATGTGTGTGATTTTAAATCTAAATTTTTTTCCAATCTTGTCTCTCATTTGCTACTACATAAAGAAAAAAACGATTATGGTTATATTACAGCTCAGTTGGAGAATTTAAAGGTTTATTCTTTGTCTGATATAATATCAATGATCTATAATGACGAAAATGAAGTAAACCAAAATATAAATTTGAATTCAGATACAAACTTGCATAAATGCACTCAGTGCAGCTTCGAATGCAATGATGAAGAGCAACTTTCGCAACATTTGTCTTCTCATTCCAGCGAAAAAAGGTTTATTTGTTCTCAGTGCAGTTTTGAAGGTAACAATGAAAGTGAGCTTGATTCTCATTTATCAACTCATTCTTCATTTAAATGTTCAAAATGTTCTTATGAAAGCTCTGATATTGCCGCATTTAACTTGCATTCTTGTGATCCCAACAGTGATAAAGTCTTTAAATGTAAAAGATGTAATTTTGAGACTAAAAAAGAAAAGCATTTTACTCTCCATTCTCAAATTCATGCAAAACTTCGCAAGTGCACTGAATGTAATTACTCAAATCACCGTAGTTGTAAATTTAAGGACCATCTTTTGACTCATTTACCATCAAAGTTATATACCTGCTCTGAATGTGGTTATAAAAATAGTCATATTAATACCTTCAAAGCTCATCTTTTAAATCACACTGGTATGAAAATATTTCATTGTCCTGAATGCGATTATAAGACGAATCGAAAAGAAAGTTTAAAACATCATCTTGAAAACCACTTTGAATATAAAACTTATAGATGTTCAGAATGTGATTTTTCTACCAGTCAGTCGCATGCCTTGAAAGTTCATATTCTTAATCATAGTCAAAAGAAACGATTCTTGTGTTATATATGTAATTACGGTAGCAATTTGAAAACTAGATTGAAGGAACACATGTTACAACACTCCAGCGAAAAACTATTCAAATGTTCAAAATGTGATTTCGGGACTAATAAAAAGATAAATCTGAAAGAACATGAGGCCAGACGTCACGGTGGTCAGTATTCATATGCTTGTTCTCATTGTGATTTTAAGTGTTATAAGTCATCCTCATTAAAAACACATTCTCAAATACACAGTGATACCAAATTATTAAAATGTCCACATTGTAGTTTCGAAACCCATAAAAATTTGAAATTACATATACAAAACATGCATACCAAAACAAAGATGTTTAAATGCTCCGAATGCAAATATGAAGGCAACCATAGAAGCAACTTCCTTACTCACATTCGCACTCATTCCAATGAGCGGAAATACTCATGTTCTGAGTGTAGTTTTGTTTCTAATCGTAAAGATAATCTGAAAGTGCATATGACGACTCATTTGAAAGAGAAATTGTTCAAGTGTGCTGATTGCCCTTATAAGTGCAGTAATAAATATCAGTTAAGACGTCATGTACTCAAACACTAGAAAATTAAAAGAAAAAAAATTTAATATATTTTTATATAAAATTTAAAAAGAAGAAGAAATCTTAGTGTTCAAATGAGTTTTGTTGAGTTGGTAGTTTGGTTAAGAAGTTGAAGTTGATTTTTCTAATGAGTTGAGTTGGAGTCCGATTTGGGAAAGTGTTTTTAATGATATTTATTTAATTCAATCTTGCTTTACATTTTAGATATTCTTTTAAAAAGAAAATGCATCGTAAATTCATGCTAAGTATATTAACCTTATTTAGTTTTCTCAAATTAAATCTAACCATTCCATTGTCCGTTTATTTTTGCTTATAAGGTAAAATCAGCAGTGTTTTAACATTTTTAAGGGGATTTGAACACATTTCTTTTGTCAATATAAAGTTAGATAAAATGCTGTAGAAAAGGTTTGTAAAAAGAGATTGAAGATGAATACTGTAGAAAAAACTCATTCTAGTACCTGATCTGTTAACCTAAATCCTCATTTGCAACAGAAGTTTCCGAAAATACTAGAAATAGTAGTATAAAATATGAGGAAAATATTCCCCAAAAGAAATTTAAAAGTTATATCAAAATGAACGTCAAAACATGGACTGGTTACCCCATTTATAGTTGATGATAATGTTATATACAAGTGGTAGAAATAAAGAAAAGAATTGAGTCTTACTTAAAACTACTAAAATGAAGATCTAAGATGATTTGAATCTCTTCATTAATTGGAAGCGTATATTAAGATTTTAAGTTAAATTTATAGCAAATGTCAAATACACAATAAAAGTGCTCATAAGTAACACCAACCCACACAAGTTAATTGAACAAGTGAACCCACGATCATAGTAACCCTTATTTCAATATTAAATCTATTTGTTGGTATTATTGTCCATTAGCACATTAAAAGCAAGTTGAAACGTTCTTAATTTATGTTATTACAAAGCCACTGACTTTATTATGTTACTGTTATATTTACAATGGAAAAATGAATTTGTGGTTAAAAGTTGATTATCTAATCTTTACAATTTTTTATTTAAAAAAAAATGTTTATTAGTTTTTTCAATATTCTCATTTATTTGAGTGTGACCTTGACCTAGAAAATAACCTGAAGATTGATGTGATGACGAAGATCCTTGTGGTGCTTATGGAATGATGCAATAAAATGGGACTCTTCGGAGGAGTTTGAGACCAACTTGCTTTTAATCCTTTGATAGATTTTATTATCGGTTCATTGTTTAAAATAGGTCGAGTCTGGTATTTCAAAGGATTATTGTAGCCTGAGTTGGTTTCATATTTCGTAAATAGTGGAGTAAGTTTCAAAATTTTAAACCGACAACACAACCCTGGGAAAACTGTTTACTTCTTGGATTAAAATCTTTTTTTTTCTGTATCGTAAATGTTGTTAACTATCACACCATAGCAGTTTAAATTTAAATATTTCAGTTGTTCGATTAGCTGATTGGACAAAATTTTATATATGCTTTGTATACATATGAGATTTGCATATGAGAATCGAATATATTACCCAGATAAGGTACTCTATATTTTAATTTAATATTATTGGAAATTATGAATAACTAATGGAATCTAATTTACAATAAGCATTATTTTATTATTTTTTATAATTTTTATTTGTCATATTTCTGTTTATTTATGCTTATTTTTTATGGTTTTATGAATATTATGAGATTTTTCAGAATGAATTTTTTTAATTATATTTGAAATATTTTCATTTTAAAACCATCTTTTTTTTATTGTATTTATTAAACTAATTTAATTATTTTTTTATTTGACTGATTCTATTTTGTTACTTTTTCTTGTTACCTTTTTTTTATTCATAGAAGATATTAATTTTATATGACGGACGCTTATTGAATTTTGAAGACATTTGAGTGAATTGAATAAGCCATCGTCTTTCTTGATATGAGAGAAAGCAAGCTAATTATTTTTTGTAATTAAAATTTTAACATTCAGTATTTGTTTCCAGCCCCCTCCTCCCCCCCCCTTCTTTTTTTTATTCTGAAATTTTTAGACATATTGACAAAAATGAAAATAAAAATTACTATACAAACCTCCTACATTAAGAATTATCTATTTTTTTTCTTCTAGACATTACTTCACTTGTCTTATTTTAATTCTTAGTCTGAACCTGCCCAAGTTGCAGGTAATCAAATTCATGGGATGCCTCAAGCTGCTATATTCTGTTTTATGGAACTATTCTTGGCCTGAAAATCGTTAAATTTGAAGCTTATGAGTAATTTTTGCTTGTTGTTCCTATTTAACACACTGGTTTGACCTTTTATGATAAATTCAAATAAATTTTGTGTTTATTTTGTAAAATCTTATTTTGTGTTTGAATTTTAATCTAATTTTGTTACCGATAGGCCTATTCTAGTTTATGTGCAGACACCATTTAATTACTTTGTATTTTAAAGAAGACTTCAGCAGATCCCAATTATATAATCGTGTTGGGCGAGCGGACTTTCAATGACAAAGTAAGAAACATAAAAGAAAAAAAAGGTTTAGGTTATAAGTATTGGTAGGCTCTGATTTAGAAGAGAAGCTTTATGAAAAGTTCAAATCTTTTGACGGATTTTAAATGCTGTTAGTGATGTTCAAATAAATAACTAATTATAAATGATTATTTATTGTATTGTACGAAAATAGTCTTCCCTAGTTATTTAAAGTGTATTTTAATAATTTCTTTACATTTTATATTTCTAGTTTCAACAGTAGGAATAATGAGTGACTCACCGGGGTGTAAAAAATGCATTTGGCATCTTTGCATTTTCTGTTTTTGGAGAAAGGCAACAAAGGACTGGTAAATAATACACAGGCGTATAATGCAAGGCCTAATTTCATGAGCCGAGTATACTTCTCATATTATAATTAATATTAATCATTTTTGAACATTTAATTAAGACATATATTGTGTTTTAATCTTGTGCAGTGTAGACGTGTTTGAAAGTGCTCCTTGTTGGTTTGTTTATTTTATTTATCGTTATTATTATGTTGTGCTGTGTTTAGTGAAAGTGTATGTGTGTTTTTCAAATCATTTTGTTTTAATTGAAAGTTTTATTAAATTGTATCACTCGGTAAATAATCATTTATTCGTTTTTCGGCGAGATCTGCGTTTGGCGTTTTAAAAGATAAGTTTTAGATTTAAATTTTTTTCATTTTTTTATTTGTAGGTTTTAACAAATTTTAATATTGCCTTTCCGAGTGTAGCAAAGTTGTATAGGTTTAAGTTTTATTTTTTCATTGTATAGTAGTATATTTTTAATTAATTTCAGTACTTAAATTTTTTAAGTTAGGATTTGGTTTGTGTTCAATTTTTATCCCGGTTTCTCCTATTGTTTTAGTCTGTTTTTGTCTATAGTTCTTATTTTTGTGTATGTGTGAAGATGGCAGATTTGCGTAGGCGCGGGCTTTCCATTAACTTTACCAACATCCGCGCTTAAACTCTAACTTTGCCTCTGTGGAATTCACCTCTCTTACTCTACCTAACCTTTTTTGCTCTTGTCTGAGACTCAAGAGAGCTAAGAATTCATCCTCTAACTCGTTTTATGTATCCAACTATAACTTATTTCATAATTTCCGTCTGAAGGGTGGAGTGTGTGCCTATGTAAACATTAATACTCCTGTAACACTCTCGTGAATCTCGAATCTTCTAACTTTATGTTCTTTGCTAAAATCTTTCTTTCTTCTACTACAATAATCTTGTGCTTCTGCTACCTTTCTCCTAACAGAACAGATTTTCACTCTTTCTTTGATATCTTACTACTTCTTACGAAACTGTTATATCCTTCTCATCCACAATACTGAGGTCCCTCTATTTAGGGGATTTCAATGTACACAAACATTGAATGGTTGGGGTCCTCTCATAACGATTTTAGGTGGGGAGGAGGCGAATCATTCAGCATTCTCCCTCTCAAAGATCTGGAGCAACTAATCAAAGAACCTCACACATTCCGGATCGTCCAACCAATTCTTTGAACACACTTGACTATGTTTCACCCCTTGTCCTTCTTCTCTGTAAATACACCACCTTCGCTCCTATTGGTAAAAATCTAACCACAACCTTATATCTCTAATTTTAATACTTTCTCTCCAAACAGCTCCATCCTGCTCTATGCGTTTTATCTGGGCACTTTGAATTCGGGTGATTGGGGGGGCTTGCGTCCGCTTCTACGCTAATATAAATTGAAATGACTGCTTTGACTCTGATGACGCTGCCGCCTTTGCCACGTAAGATGGGGCTGTAATCGTTGACGATAAGCAGGTTCATTCCTTCCTTCGACTAAATCTTTCTCTGTCCTCATAATCCATGTTCGATTCGTGCTTGTTCTCTGGCCAATTCTGGCTAGAGACAGCGCGTATCGGGAGTGGAAAATTTCTCGTTCTCTATCACTCTCGCTCAATTTTCACTCAGCTAGAAATCGTTGCAGGGCTACTCTTCGACGAGCAAGCGGCTTTCATCAAACGAAAAGTGCGCTAACCTCCTTGTGCGCTACTGACAAATCTTTCTGGCTTTTCTTGCCAAAAACATCTTTAACAACTTCTGTAAATCGTCCTTCCTCCTTTATTCGAATCTGATTTTCTGCTGTTTGCTATCTCCAACTGTAAAAGGCCAATCTCTCCGGCCTCCTATTTTCCTCTAACTCAACCCTGGACGATTCTGGCATTCCTCCTCCTCCTTCTCTTCCTTCACCTTCTCTCAGGTAACCTATGTCTTTGCCTGTGATTACATTTGAATGGGTGCATGGGCTTCTGAAATCTATGAATGTTAGGAAGGCGGGTGGCCCGAATGGCATTCCTCCCCGAGTTTTGAGGGAATGTGCTTAAGTGGCTGACCCCGCCCCTCGTTCGCTATATTCTCTATGTCTCGATACTAGCACTTTCCTCAGTGTTGGAAGCATGCAACTGTCCAACCTAATTCCGAGAAAAGGAAAGCCGCCTCTGACCCTTCCAACGACTATGCGCCCTATAGCTCTCCTTGTATTCTATCTAAGATCTTTGAAAACGCCTTCTTACTCTCACTTCTTAGCCATTTGGAATCTCATTCTCTTCTTTCGATCGCCAGTACGGCGTTTCGGCGTCAAGGTCTCTGGCGATATCTTTCCCTATTTAACCGAACTTAGGATTTTCCGCTCTTAGGAACTACGGGGAAACTTGCGTAGTGGCGCTTGACATATCCAAATCATTTGACCGGGAATGGCACGCGTCACTGCTCTCCAAGCCTCCCCTCCTTTGGGTTTCCTCCTTTCTCTTTGCTTACTTATGTCTAGCTTTCTTTCAAGTTGCTCAATATCGGCTGTGGTTGATGGAGCGACTTCTTCTTTTTCTGTCAATAGTGGTGTTCCTCAAGGTTCGGTCTTATCTCCTACTTTATTCTTACTTTTCATTAATGATCTTCTCACCTGCACATCTAACTATATCCACTCATATGCCAATGATTCGACCCTTCACTCTTCAACTCATTTCAATTCTGCTACTTTTTTTACTTCTAGAACTGCTTCTCGTCTTAACCTTTCCGATTCTATTCTCGCTGATTTGGATAGAATTTCCGATGGGGTCGTCTCAACTTTGTGAAATTCGATCTTTAAAAACCTCAACTTTCTACAAATCTCCCTCTCTAAAACACCTTCAAACTTTTCTATATCTTTCGACGGTTCTCTCGTCTCTTCTGTTGACAATATAAACAAAAAAATGTCTTGGAAACCTCATCACAACGGTTGCTAGGGCCGCCTCAAAGAAACTGGGAGTTCTATTTATCTGCGAGACTTTTTTTCCTCTTCTCAGTTACTCCAGCTATACAAGGGTCTCATCCGCCCTATTATGGAGTACTGTTTTCATTTCTGGGTGGGGGGGCTCTGGTTTCGACAGGGTTGAGTCAAAAGCCAAAAGGCTTATAAACTGTTCTGTACTTTCCAGTTCACTTGACCTATCTTTGCGGCGCAATGTTGGTACTTTATCTCTTTTTCTATAGGTACCGCAGCGGCAGATGTTCGAGGGAACTTACCACTTGCGTACCACCACCTTTACGACGCCCTCGTAGCACAAGGGGTGCTGTGTCTGCTCACGAGTTTTGTGTAGATATTGGTAACTCCAGGCTAGTTGGCTGCGGTGCTTTCTTATTTCCTGCCACCTCTGTTCTGTGGAATTCTCTTCCATCTTCTGTGTTTCATGCTGGAATTTAATCTCCCTCACTTTAACGCCGGCGTCCTGTGCTCATCTGCGTAACTTACGCTAGCGGATGAAATCTTTGGCGTGCACACCCCCTCCTTGAATAGGGCTCTGCCCGTGAGTGGTGGTGGTAACTAAAAAAAATTTTTTTTTGAATTAAACTATTTATAACAATATAATATCCCAGTGGGGAGGTTTAAAAGGAAAGGTCCTACATTATTGCTCCCATCAGAATGTTACTACTTACCTAATTACGTAAAAAAAAATTCAAAATACATAAAATTAATTATCGACATATATATATATATTATATATATATATATATATATATATTATATATATATATATATTATATAGTATATATTATATATATATATATATATATATATATATATATTATATATATATATATAAATAATAGGCATATATATATCATATATATATATAATATATATAATATTATATATATATATATATATTATATTATATATATATATATATATATATATTTTTTAAATCTTCTTGGGGGTATTAATTATATATACGATATATATATATATATATATATATATATAATATATATATATATATATATATATTATATTTATATATATATATATAGGCCTATATATATATATATATATAGGCCTATATATATATATATATATATATATATATATATATATAATATATAATTAATATATCAAATCTGTACATTTATATGATATATAGGCCTAGTATATATATATATTCTTTCTTTCTTTCTTTCTTCATCTTCCTCTTTGCCCCAGATTGGGGGTAAGGTGCGCTACAAGCATCGGAAAAGAAAAGCAGTAGGAGAACATGACAAACGTCATAAAGAAAAAAAAAAATAATAAAAAGATAATTAAAACAAAAATAAAAAAAAAAAAATAAGCCCAGCCTTACCGCCCCCTCTGTTACATTAATTAGTGAGAGCTCGTCACAGACAGAAAATTCCACCCTAGAGCATCATGGGGACCGCGACGTACCCTCACTAATGGTAAATCGTCAATGTAAGGGTTTCATCCCCTGGCGCAGGTGGGCCACAACCATGCCCCCATACAAAACCCCGCCATTCTCTCCTATCATGCACCTTTATTCTCGCCTCTGCCAAACTCACATTTCTCTCCTTCAGACATTCGTTCACCGACTCAATCCACTTTCTCTTCGGTCTCCCAGCCGGTCGTTCCAAACACACTATAAGCATCCGCTAACCAAGCCGACTTTCTATTCATCCTTTCCACATGACCAGAACATCATCTAATCATACTTTCATTTATTCTCTCATTTAGCCCCTTTCTTCACACCAACACACTCTCTAATACGTTTCCATTCCTCACTTTTATTAATTCTTCTCATACCTAAAATGCCGCTAAGATTGTCCATCTGAATATACTTTATTCTTTAGAAGATCTCAATTTCAATTCCAGTCCATATTCTCACTCTGGCCAAACGTATATTTAGGTAACAACATACCCTCATTGTAAGACCCTAGCGCACTCAAGACTTAGTCCCTTTACCTTCACCAACGATTTAATTGCACCAGCGCCTTCCTGCCATTCACATTTTCCTACTACATCTGCTGCATCCCGTTCCCTTCTCACCAACACATACCCTAAATATTTTTATTTCTCATAGACACTTGCTCCAGCTGCTCATCATCTAATACATAACTTCACCAACTGAGGACTGTCCTCAGCTCACACCATAACCTTACCTTATCTACGTTTTAACTTTCAAACCCCTCCTTTTACATACCCTGCCAAATTTTTCTCCACAATTCCTCCTCAAACTCTCTTCAGACTCGCACACCAGACCAAATCATCCGCATACAATAGGTAGGGGCACCCTCCATCCCTCTCATTCTCCATGCATTCTATACACGATTTCCCTGCCATCCCCAACCTCGAATTCTTTCATAACCCCATCCATATACACATTGAATAACCAGGGAGACATAACACAACCCTGTCTCCACTCCGCTATTTAATCCTAAACCAATCACCATTGCCACCATTTAATTCTTAACACACGCTTCACTATCGTCCAGTACTACTTTTGATTCCATTCAGAAGCCGTACACCAACACCATATATCACTAATACCACCATAAAGCTTCCCTATTAACTCTATCATATCACGCCTGTTGTAAATACATAAAACTAAATATAAATTTATTCTTCTTCTCCCTCATTTCTCAATCATTTGTTTCAATGTAAGATTTGGATCACACTGGAAAAGGCCAATCTCCCGGCTGCCTATTTTCGCTCTAACTCAACCCTGGATGATTCTGGCATTTCTCCTCCTCGTTCTCTTCCTTCACGCTTCTCTCAGGTAACCGAATCTCCACTCAAATTGATTACATTAATTTTACATTTAATTTACATTTGGCCCAGTGGCCACAACATAGCCCGTTATCGCCGCCACTGCTCCTATCATGCACCTTTATCTGGGGGCCAAATGAAGAAGCAATTGTTAGTAGTGCAAAGGAAGTGTGTGGATGTGCTAAAGTAGAGAAAGTAAGAATGTTAACAGCGAATGGTGGATGAAGAGGTGATGAAAGCGGTTAAAGGTTAAAAAAGAAGGTTTGAATGTG